>JACBAD010002035.1:0-100935 GCA_014281905.1 Aspergillus hiratsukae
ACCCTCCCCCACCCCAGAGGTTGTCCGCATCCATGCGCGGGGCGGAATACTTCATATGGCCGAAGGTGAGAGAGAACAGGCTTCCTGATTCTTGGATAAGAATCCCATTCTAACCATCTGGCATGGATATCTTGATCGCCACTTGGTGGGCCAGGAAAGATGTGTGTTGGGCTGAAAGTGACGATGGCCGAGAATTTCCCTGGCGTTTGTCGGCCCACTCTATAAGACGATCTGGGAAACGGAAGGAATCAAGATGATGCATTCTGGAGTTGCTAGATGGATGCTAAGAGATCTAGGTAAAGAGTAAAAAGAGGGCTTTATAAGCTCCTACAGCACAAAGAAACAGGGAGGGGGGAGGACGAAAGTTGCCCTCCAAACAACAACAGGGAGGGAGCAGCGAGTGGTCCAGAACAATTGCAATGGCACATCAGAATGCAGGATGACCAGGACCCGTATGATGAGAGAATTCTTACCTGCGAACCTAGCCATTGGGCTCGAACGTCTGGGTTCGTAGCCCACTGCTCGTTGTCTGATGCGAATGATTCATTCAATTCTGCAAGAGATACGGAGTAGTTTGGAGACCGATCGCTAAAATGGCTAAGCCTATCAGGGCAACTAGGAAACCCGGCCCCGGACCCCACAAGGTCTGGGGATACCCGGAGAGGAAGGTCCAGTATTTCCCCTCCCATTATTCCGAGAAGATCAGGGAAGGAATTGGGTGGATATAGATGGAGGAGGTCATGGTGCCATGTGGTAGATTATTGTGACACCGTTACAGAGACAGCAGCCACTCCACCTTATGAAAAGCTTTCACCTGGAATGGCTTCCAAGGTTACTGGAGAACTACCCCGCACTCTCAAGATATGCCGAAGAAGAATGGAGTCCTGCCTATATAGTTTAGCGTTGGGGTATCTCCAAAGGCGGCCTTCGTCCAGTCTCCACCTAGTCTAAACTAGGGCCTTTTACCATAGATATAGATAACGAACCGGATGATACCCTACATGCCCTTCCCAATCGGGCGATAAGACCCCAATTAGGACTTAGCGCCAGTACTGAGGAGAAAGTGTCTATTCCAAGACCTCAGGAAGCATTAATAAAGGGTGGCTTGGACTGCCTTTCTTTTTCCATATTCTGGACTGATCAGAGAATCCCTATAACAACATTATCCTTTTCCACTGCCGTTCTCCATGTCTAGAGAAGTCCCTGTCGCGATGGAGAGCCCCCAGATGGGCTATAACAATGATGAGGAGAGGAATGCAGGATTCAAGTCGAAGTACTCAGCTCCCGAGAGCATTGATCAGGGGCAAGAGATCCTGGTTATTCTGGACCTCGATCCTGCGCTGAGTAGGAAGATGCACCTTGTGAACAATGTCCGTGATGATCACATATTGAAGGTCATTCTCCGATGATTCGTTTGACTAATTGACATAGCACAGACCCTGGACGAGATTGGCTGGACACCTTATCACTGGAAATTGTTCTTTCTTACTGGCTTTGGGTAAGACTTGCCATTCTAAACCTATTAACCTACTAAATTTATACAAGATATGCCGTGGACGCTTTGCAACTTTCTCTCCAAGGGATCATCGCCACCCAGGCAGTCTACGAATTTCAACCTTCTTACCAGAAGGGCCTCACAATCGCAGCCTACATCGGGATGCTTGTTGGTGCCCTATTTTGGGGCGTTGGCGCTGATATCATCGGACGGAAAATCTCTTTCAACGTGTCACTATTCATCTGTGCGGTTTTCACCATCGTCGCCGGTGCAGCACCCAACTGGGTTTCGCTTGGATTCTTCATCGCCCTCGCAGCGTTCGGTGCTGGTGGAAACTTGGTTCTCGACACTACGGTCTTCTTGGAATATTTACCCTCCAACAAGCAATGGCTTGTAATCTGGCTTGCTGCTTGGTGGGGAGTTGGCTGTACGACTGCAGGGTTGGTTGCTTGGGGTTTTATGCGTAAGTCCCTACTACTACCTAAAATTCAGACGTGAATTAGCCTTGTACCTGAAGAATTATCCTAATGTGAGACGATCCATAGCAAACTACAGCTGTTCCGACCCCACTGCGGCACCATTTACACCCTGCACCAAGGCCAACAACAGCGGCTGGAGGTACCTGATGTACACCATGGGAGCAATGATATTTGCCGTGAGTGTTGCTCGAGTCACAATTATCCGTCTCAAGGAAACTCCGAAATTCCTTCTCGGACAAGGCGAAGATGCCAAAGTGGTCGAGAATTTCCAAGGGTTGGCATCGAACTACAACCGGCCATGTTCCCTGACCGTGGAACAGCTCGAAGCATGTGGCACCATCAGCTCTGCTCACTCAAAGTCTCGATTCTCCGTCGGCGAAATTTGGATCCATATCCGGAGTTTGTTTATGACGAAAGAGCTGGCCTTCACGACTCTTCTCATCTGGTTGTCGTGGTCTATGATTGGGCTCGCGTACCCTTTGTTTAATGTATTCTTGCCGTCGTATCTTGCCAGTCGTGGCATTCAGTTCGGCGTCACCAGTACATATGAGACTTGGAGAAATTACGCTTTAGTCCAAGTCTGTGGTATCTTTGGACCTATGCTCGGTGGTCACATGGCAAATTGGCAGCGCTTAGGGCGTCGTTATACAATGGTTATTGGTGCTGTTATTACCAGTGAGTACTACTCCAATCATCTAAACGCTGCTGTGCTGTCATCCACACTAACAAATATGCTGTAGTGGCCTTCTTCTTCGCCTACTCTCAGGTCACTTCTCAGGTTGAGAACATCACGTACAGTTGCGTTATATCTTTTACTCTGGAGATATATTACGGTGCACTGTATGGATATACGGCCGAGGTGCTACCATCTGCTCATAGAGCCACGGGCAATGGCATCGCAGTGGCTTTTTGTCGGCTTATGGGCGTAATGTCTGCTGTTATTGCTACCGTTGCAAACACAGCAACCACAGGACCCATCTTCATATGTGGTGCATTGTATGGCGGTCTTGCTATTTGTGCATTCCTGTTTCCATTTGAACCATACGGTAGACGAGCCTCTTAGATCCTTGTTTCCTGGAGGCGAAGGTTCTTTATTAATGGGATAGGTATGACATCTAACAAGGAGGGCTTGACGATCTAGAAAAGAGATTGTTAGAAGAAGGTGCCAGAATTTGGGTTTCGTATATACTGTATACTATTTACGGATTTTGACCTGCATATACAGGCGCATGGGAAGGAAATGTCAGAGGTACTCCAGCATACGCATCTATTCGAGGAACGTTAGAAGCCCAATCAGAACCACGCCAAATCATCTATACCTAAGGCCAAATCTTCTCTGCTAGCCTTTTTACCAATACTAGCTTCTCCCACATGATATCCATGGTCATCCCGCGGCCTCCTCCAAGGCTCATGCTGGCAAAGCCGCACTGGGGGCTGACGGCAAGTGAACGTCTGAAAGCACTTCCTTCACGCTACGCCCCTGTCCCTGAGCAATGGCCTCTGCTGCCTTGTACACACGCGTCACCAGTTCTTCCACATCTTCCATCGCAGGCGATTTCGTTGAGACCACCACCCCTAACACGGTTTTTGCTTACCGGGAGGTGCCGCAATGGCTCGAAGTCGCCTGCGCGTTCGCTATCGTATCTTTGTAAAAGCAAAAGTGTTAGCGAGGAAGCGATGTTTTTACATAAAACACATATTGGGTCAAACGGTAGTTGCACAATCTGGGCGTCAAATAGGATTTCGAACCATGAGCAGTACCATTGCGAAAAATAGTATAATGCCTTGTGGAGGATGCCACAGGCTACGCGTAATAATCTACCTGGCACACGGGGCGCCGGAGGAGTAGCTTTGGAGATGCCATGTACTGTTCGCGGCCAGGTGAAGTCTGGTTGCAAGATACGTGGAGTGAAGCGGACAAATAATCTCCTCATCTTTGCTAAGACAACAATCCTGACAGACTTGTCACGGTGTATGCGGTTCCTGATTACGGTGGTAATGTTGGGATCGAGGGTGAGGAAGCTCGGGTGGGCCGACGCGCCGCAGCAGAAGGTATAGTCGACATCTCCCTTCAGATCGTCATGGCAGTATTTGAACTAGTGTAATGCAGGGTGCGTAATGCAATTATGCAAGGGTCTATAATGCTGAAAATGGAGTATATATATGGTATTCTGTACTACATATCAAGAATGTTCCATAAGGCATAAACTAATAAATAACTTCAGTCAACCACAGTACTCAACCTAGCCACGCAAATCCTCAATCTATTTCCACCAAATCTTTCATACCTCCTGAGACACATCGATCAATCATGTTATTTTCCAAGGTGCTTCAAGCTGGGATGTTCCTCTGGGTTTCCCTAGCCTCTGCTACCGGCGAAGACGCAGAAAATCCAAAGGTAACCCTGATTTATTTATCAACATCGCGTATAGCATAGCTACTGATATGTAAATTGTAATAGGTTGTCCTCGAGTATTATAACGGAGAATCATTGACCATCCATAAGGAAGACTTCAGGAAGTGTTTCGCTACAGACATCTGGTTCGTTGTAATCGATTCTATTCTGTTGATTTTCGCTGGGAATACATACACGCTAAACTAAACGAAACTATTTGGAATAGGACGAATTTGAAGTCCCTTGAAAACGAGGTGCCTTGTGATGTATATGGGTAAACAACCCCCTTTTCTCCCCAGTTCAACCTGGTCTCCCTTTCCCACGGATTGCCGCTTGCTGAACATCGAAGATCTCAAACTAACATGACTCTCAGTGACGAACGCTGCGCTTCTCAGGCGGGCCACTGTGTGGGTGCGGGAAACCATACTTATGGAAATGGGAATGGCGACAGTGAAATCGCGCTCGCCGTCTGGTGCTGGATCCCAGAACACAAGGACGACATTTGTGTCGATGATGTCCTGTAAGTAGCCAGACGACTTGCTCCCTTTAGAAACTGCAGCTGAAGAAATGTCAAGCTCTGGACTGGGTGGTGCGGACTTGTCGCCACTGCCTGACATCTAGGGATAGGCTGATTAAGCCTCGCCCTCTTCCTAATCTCAGAGGATCAAAGCTTGATACGGTTCGCTCAATGGTCACTGCGCTAGGGCTTGGAGAGTTGTCAAGTGTGTATTGGTCAAGCTGATTGAATATCCGCAAGATCATGACAAGTTATTTGATTGAAGTGTCTGCCCCCACACTCTACGGTCTTCTGTAAATAAGTGAGCCTGAGCTTGACTTAGTCCATTGATTGAATGTCAATGCATGCTGATAGATGCCCAATGGTTGGTAACTTGGTATATACCACTGCTATACCCTGACAAAGACTAGCATCATCTCAATGGGACATGTAATTCCAACATCCTGTCATGAACTCATGATGGTCAACCGATATCTTTTCTACAGCATGGGGTATTATAGGCTATGGCACAGACCATCATGGCCGTGCCTCACTGCCTACAGACTATCCATAATTTGGCGGACATTTCAATCATAATGCCATAACTGCCACAAGTACAACAGGGGGCTCAATTCCTCCCCAATGCACTCAACTTTCCCAAATTCTTGCCTTACATACCTCAACTCTCAGCTTTCCATCTTAAGTCTACTATGAGCCCTTTATTCTTTGGATCCTGCAATGGAGTTTCATTGCGTATTATTCTAAGCTAATTCAAGCAGTACATTTTCTTATCAACCTGGGATATGCTCAAAGTCTCGAATGCTGATCTTGTGGCTTTATTTTTAATTAAGCCCACCTAAAATACTACTGTCCTCTAAGACAGAAATAGGAATGCATCATAGTGACCTCTATTGTAGACTGTAATGTTACACAGAGTCTACAGGACAGTTTCAAGGTAATGAAGATTGAAAGGCATGGCATTGACAACGCAGCAGAGCCGTTGGTATTGAATGCAGTCAATGCTTTGAAAAGTCCTCTGTCGGCAACTCCAGGACCCAAGCGTCATCAACCATTCTTCACTATATGCTTCGCTTCAGAAATTGTGGACTATTCCTGCTTCGCGCTGCGACTTTTGGGAACCACAGGGCGAGAACTATGGTGAGTAGTGAAAGACTTGACACATTTAGCTATCCTAAGACAGACGATCTACTTTCGAAAGCACAATCCTGGACAAACTCGCTGCCAGTATGGGGTCCCTGATTACATGGTAATGCTGGGATCGAGGGTGAGAAGCCCAGCGCAGGAGAACGCCAGCTCAAAGGTCTACAGTCTACTTGAGCAGACAGCCGACATTTCTCCCAATATAGATTACTCTATATATCCTTCTCACTTATGGACTAGCACATACGACCACAGGGTGTGGAAAACAGGGCTTCCCGTCCGCTCAGCCGTACTTAAGCCAGTATTATCAACGCGGCCAGAAGTTATACGCGCCCTTGAAGGCCTGCTGCTTTACGGGTGAGAGACGCTAAACCACAGGGTGAGTGCGGGTGAGTGAAGGTGAGCTGAGCGATGCTATCCAACAGCATGGGTGAGCATGGGTGATCAGTGGGTGACAGAGTGATTCTGTGGTGACTGGACTCCCTGTAGCCCATTATTAGAACCTCCATAGCCAGCTTAAATATGAGGGCCTCCTCTCTGCTCAACCATTATCTCCTTTCCTATCTACAAGCGGTTTGTTTTTGTGATTTATTTTCTCTCAGTTTTCTTCTATCCTTTCACAGCATGTCACGTGACACATTTTCAAATGATTTTGATCTGAGCCTTCTGAGGAGAAAAGTGGAGGAGCTCCGCAAGTTTGCTGACTTGCGACGATTCACAGCAGAGTACCAGGAAATACAAAAAAGCAAACCAAACGAAATCAGCCATAAGAAAAGGGCTCCGGCTACCGATGACAGATATGGCCGTTCAGTGGAGTTTTGGAAATCTGCATCTCCATGCGAAAGGTCTACCATATCAGATGAGCGACACTCGGGAAGTTCGTCTCATTTGCGGCTCCAGCCCCTTCGTTTTCTTTTCTCAGAGTAGTGATAGACGAAATCCCCCAGAGAACCTCTCGGCTCATTCAGGGGCGGAATTTAGGCCTGTTGTCGCCTGTCCCTTGTCTACTTGAGCCTGAAGAGCGATCAATTTGAGGCACTGGATAACTGCACCAGACAATCAAGTAGCTTCATCCCTACTAATGGGGCTCCCACTGTACATCCCGAATTGCATTCACACTCCCGCCAGCCAATATCACTTCCCACCGACTGACCAGCCGCTCAGAATCCAAATCGAAGGTCCCTTGATCGCCATACAAAGGCTCCTGCCACATATCCCGTGGCGTCTGGGTCTTCTAGACCAAACATTCCCGCAGCCAGCAGGCCTGGAGCTAGCGCGGTTGACGTATCAAACGGTGTACGGACGGGATGTATGTCCAGAAGTCCCGGGTGATCTGGTGGTGCGCGATGAGTACTTGGGCTGGATGCCGGAGAAGCGTCCGGAGGAGTAAGTGACATTCGTCTCTAATATGGAGGCAATTATCTGATATCCGTATGGCTAATCTCTGACTAGGTTGATTGACTATTATGGCGTAACGTTTGACCATCTTGTCCCACCTGATGCTACCAATCCGGAGGTGTTACAGATCAACATTATTGAAATCCAGGATGATAAAGGTGTTTATGCAAATACATGGCTTCCATTTGCGGTAGATCCAGCGGAGTATATTGGGACGAAGGTCCTAGCAGTGCCTAGATGTTGCCAGAAGAGGAAGGGAACTCAGGATCGCTGGCGAGTGAATGCACTTGTGGACCAGAGGGTTCATGGGTGCGAACAATTGAAGAAAAAGTTGTCTAGACACCTTTTAATTGAGTGGTTTTATGGTTGACAAATTTTGGGTTCTGTAACCGAACCGTTGGGCCCAACCCACCAAAGAACTCGAATAACGAGACTTTTCCCGCTGTCTATTTCTCTCTCCTCCTCATCTTGTTAAGGTTGACAGTCACCATGACTCCCAACGTTGATCCCCATATACCTCTGATCTCTGCGCTAACCACATTTTATACCCTGCTGGTGAACCTATGCTACGTCGACCCCTCTCGGCTCATTCTTCCCTCCGCCGAAACCGGCCGTCATCCTCCCAACTCGATCAACGAAGTTGCTGCGAGACAAAACGGGTTTAATGATGCCACCATCGACCTAGCATATCGAATCCCGTATGTCACTGATGATGATGTTTACCTTCATCGTGAAACTCACCCGCTGTGTTATTTGACCCGGGTTAAGGGCGAAATTCGAGCCCTTGAGACGGATGAAGAGCGGGATGAGGATATTGCTGATGAATGGGAATACGCGCGCGATCCGATATTTCAGGAACGCGATAATGTGTGGATAGGCAGTAATATCCTACTGTTAACCCGAGGTTGGGCGTACGGGACTGAGTTGTTATATGACGTTGATAACCGTAAGTATTGCCTCGACGACGGCGAAATCAGAACAGGAACAAGTCTGATATATATCCAGAGACTATCAGAGCATGGACGCATTTTGAAGATGAAGATTGGCGGGAGAACCCTGCGTATCTGATGACAGCATTAGAGAACCCCCTCTATGCGTGGACACGGGCCTTCTTATCATTGAAGAATCTCCCCATGGATAAGGACATCATATTTGAGCAGGAATTGGAGGTATTCAAACCTATGCACGATGCAGATGAAGGACATAGAAAGTTCTTGCAGGAGTCGCTGAAAGGCTATCTGAAGGAGAGAACACTAAGAGATGTCTATCTGCAGTGTGGATGGAAGCCAGATCCACCACAGGAAGGAGACTTGATTTGGGACAGTATGGAAGAAGCGCGAAAAGCTGCCGCTAGTGAGTTTAGATCTAATGAATTTCAGGCACGTAGGGAGGAGTGGCTTGACAGACTTGGGCTCAGTGATGAAGAATAGGTGAGCGGACGGGAAGCAAGCCTGATTGCCACATCCCATTATATATTTCCAACAACAACTTCCTCCCTTCACAGGAATGCATCTGTCTTCGAGTGCAAATAATAATTGGTCACCATACTCTGCAGGAGGAGCATAGTATGTGTCCACATATTGTACACCTCCCGGAGCTTACAGTAGGGTTATTATCGCCCCCGCAAGCGCAGCAAACCCACCAGCCGTCCATTGATCGTCGACGTTTTCTATCGACGGCTCTGTGGGCCAACAAAACTGCCTCAATTTTATCATTGGAGCGGTGCCTGGCCCATGCAAGACTCGTCATGTTACAGCGGTCTTCCACACTCGGGTCGGCACCTGCTTCCAAGAGTTTCTTCACGACCGCCAGTTGCCCATTAAATGTAGCAGCAATAATTGCAGTGGCACCAATCCGTTGATCAGGGATGTTAACCTGGGCGCCACTAGCAATGAGGCGATCCACAACAGGCAATATGCCGAATAACGAGGCGTAATAGAGAGGCTCAGGTTTTTGCTCATCTTTACTGGGCACTCCACGTTGTATCACCTGAACCCAGGACGCAAAGTTCCCGCCATTCTTCCGTCGACGTGTCTGAAAAAAGTCCATGATCGTTTTTATCTCTGACCTCGTAAGATAAAAGCCAGTAGGAGCATGGCAGCCGCAGTGCTGAGCCCAAGCCTGCGCGGCGTATGACAGAAGCGTGAAATGTTCAAGGCGTTCTTTGAGTGAGACGATATCCATACACGGCACCTGGAACGCATCAAACATGATGTATGTCACGCATTTCTGATAAATATTTCGCGCAGCTGCGAGCTCATTCACGCTGAAGAATGATGCCGGACTGTGCTTGATATCGTCTGATGTGAGGTACGTTTTGACAGAAGAGTGAGCTAAAGTCACAGCGCTTGTGACCTCATTGTGTACAATCAATCCTTGACATGCTTGCAGAATCAGGTTTTGATCGAAGAGTCTACATTCGTCATCGAGAAAGCGATCACCTGTCTCAATCACTAGTGCCTCATTCAGTGCCGGTAAAGTGAGCGCCTCTCGGCTGTATGTTAACCAGAGAAAGGCCTCCTTTGCGAGTTCTCGACAATGAGGTGGGATTTGGCATAGAATAATTTCGTATGTCCCGTTCAAGTCTTCTGGGATTCTCTCAAGCGATCGACGAACATTTCTAGCCGTTGTCTGACCGGCCAGCAGGTCAATCTGACAGCGGACATATCGGAACCTTTTGCAAGGTATTAGCCCTGTCCGAAATCATGTTTGTAAATCACGTACATTCCGTTCGCTTTCTTCATGAGGGTCTCGCTTATATCGTGCTTTATGTCGGGTGGTAGACGACGAAGTGTTGGCTGGACTTGTAATTGGGAGTTGACGAATGCCTGTATGTCGCCTTCGTTTGAAGAAGGTCTCATCACCTCCCTGAGTATGCTGGAATTCTTTCTCACTGGTGCTGTGCTGGTCACCATAATGTAGGAGCGTGTGAAGGTCTTGATTAGACGAAGCATTACGCTTAAAATCTCGTCGGCCTCATCGCTCTCATTCATGGCGTCAACAAATATGAAGATCTTCCTCTCAGACCAGCGCAACAATGACAAACAATCAATTAAATAATCAGTAGTGAGTGGAGTTCCCTTTTTGAATTCGGTCTCCAACATGTCCGGGATACGGGTATCGACATCCAGGGCTTGCGCAAGCAGGGCTCCGAGAAGATGGTTCAGTTTCTGGGACGCGTCCAGATGGAACGAGCAGTAGAAGTATAGTACCGCCATTTTTCCTGTTTTCTCTGCTGTCGTTTTGGCTTCCTCAATCGCCGTCGAACAAAGAACGGTCTTTCCCGATCCCGCTGATGCCAGGAACATATGTTACTATCGTCTAGCGCAAACACTTGGGCTTGAACTTACATTTCCCTTCTAGATAGAGCAATCTTCCCCTTGTTCCGGAGGACCATTTATGGTAGGGTCCATCGATGAACCAACGCCCTGTGCCAGCTTGGTGTAAAGATCGCGCTCTGCAGTGCATCGATTCGACGTCTATTGGACATAACCAATCCTTGATCTTCTGCTTTAATTTTGCTTGAGCCGGCACTGTTATCAGCCATTCAGAACGCAAGGATTTGCATCCTTCTTACTTTCGTGGTGTCCCTTCATTTCTTTGCCCAGGTCGGTCAAGAGGTTTATCGAGTGTGACATTTCCTCCTCAACAGCCCTTCATCATTATCAGCCTTGATTGAATTAAGTGCAGTCTCGATCAGACATACCTATTTTCTTTCAGTAGGGCCATGATCAGCGATGTTTTGAGCCTTTCCAATTGCTGGATATTTCCCTGCAGCTTTGCCTTGCGCTCCGGCCAGCCTAACTGCCGCCAGAACCGCTGGCCTCGCGACATCCTGCTCTCCAAATCATCTATCAATTCTTTCAGTGTGCCCGTAGCAGCAGGTATGGTTTCTTGGAAAGGCTTCGAGGACAGCACATTTGTGAGATGTGGGTCCATTTCAATTTGCTCAATGATCGCCTTGAGCGCGAAAAGCTCCCCGAGTAGCGCCCTAATATCGCGATGCGCATCTTTTACCTGATTGCCGTACTTCCATACCTTTCCGACAACTTCAATGGTCTGGATAATGAGTCCGGTTATCGATACCGGGTCTGCCATGGCGACACTCAGGAACAGTCAAGCGTGAGATGGTTCTTACCAGAAAGATGCAAGGTAGTGGCAAACAGCCCGCTGCCTAAAGGAAGGAGAGAATTAAGATGCTACCAGGGAGCCGAGAGTCAACTTTTAAGCCTTGTCCTTCGCGAGCTGACAAGGCTGATGATCATCGTGCCGAGACGCTGAGTTGAGTTGTTCTTTGCAGTTGAGGCATTGCTCCAGGTTGTGCTTGGTATCTGATTGGGAATTGGCCCGAAACTGAGCATGTCATTATTATTCTAGACCATTTCCTTTTTGTTTGAGAATCGACGTTACACAAGCATTTTGGGAATTTTGCCATCCTTGTGCGCAGCATCCAGTTGGGATACTGGCTCGACAGGGGATACGGCGTTGGGGACGTGCAGTACCAACCAGTCGTCAGTTAAAAGTGATGTCGCCTTGTTTGGGTTGCATAAAAAGATATGGCCTCTGATGGGGCAACAGGGGATGCAAGTTAGAAGGTGGTTCCCTCACGCAGAGATACCCACAGATTCTTTTTAGACTAACTAGCTTCACCGTATCTGATCATAGCAGTTGAGTGGAAATGATTGGTCTTTTCCTCCACGCGCGGCTGGGATGTGGCGTCGATGTGATGACTCGATACGCGCTCGAACAAAGCGGGGCGAGGCTGAGGAGTCTGCATCTGTTCAGCCTGGCCATCGATGTCCTGCAGACTTCCTATCCTGGGATATATCCATCATACCCAGGATTCAGGACATGCAAATGAGTAATGCATGGTTTAGATACAAATGGCCGTATCAACGCCCTTACGCCAGCCCCACGATTATACGGTAGCATGGATCTGCGCCCTTCCCCTAGAAATGGCAGCCGCCGAGGCGATGCTGGATGAGAGACATCCCGACTTACCCACCAGCCAGGGCGACGACAATACTTACATCCCGGGGAAGGTAGGTTCCCATAATGTCATTATTGCCTGCCTTCCGGCCGGGGTTTATGGGACGACTTCTGCTGCCACCGTAGCGTCTCAGATGCGGCTTACCTTCAAGAGCATTCGGTTTGGACTGATGGTGGGAATCGCAGGAGGAGTCCCTAATGCAGACCATGATATTCGACTCGGTGATGTCGTAGTCAGCAAACCGACACGGGATTCCGGTGGAGTGATCCAGTACGACTATGGCAAGACCGTGAGCGGCGGCCGCTTTGAACGGACGGGTGTCTTGAACAAGCCTCCAACAGTCCTCCTGACAGCCATGGCAAGGCTACAAGCGGCACACATGACGGAGAAAAGCCGTATTCTAGACCTGATTGAGGACATGGCGATGCGCCATCCCCATATGAGGGAGAAGTTCACGCATGACAGCGCCAGAGAGGATTTGTTGTTTAAGGTCCAGTACGATCATACTCACCCTGAGCCAACCTGCGATGGCTGTGATAGACACCAGCTAGTTACCCGAACAGCAAGGGATGGAAATGATCCTGTGATCCACTACGGTCTGATCGCATCTGGCAACCAGGTTATCAAGGATGGTAGGACCAGAGATCGACTAGCCCGGGAACTGGGAATTCTCTGCTTCGAGATGGAGGCGGCCGGCCTGGTGGACACCTTCCCATGCTTAGTGATTCGAGGAATCTGTGACTATGCCGATTCTCATAAGAATAAACAATGGCAAGAGTATGCAGCGGCGACCGCAGCAGGATACGCCAAGGAGCTTCTCTCCGTGGTCCATGCCGTCCACCTTGCAGAGACACCTTCGGCCGTGTCGGTCACTGACGGTATGTTGCTATGCCCAGCAGACTGTGAACTTGCTGTGTCTGACTGAAAGAATGTCAGTCGTTCATAGCAGCATGGCCCTGTCCAACCCGCGAGGGTCATCCACTTGGTTGACTTGGCAGAACGGTGAGTGGGAAGGATCCAGTACCTTCTGCATTTCAAACATACTCATTTTTATTGCAGATGATCTCGATGATGACACATTATTCAGGCGGATTTCAACCTATGAGCATGAAAAGGTTCACCGACGACTTTCTCGCAAACGCCTCATGGGGACAGCGCAGTGGTTCTTGGATCATCCAGATTTCAAGGCATGGCTGGTGGAGAAGAAGTTCTCGAGACTGTGGTGCTCCGGGAAAAGTGAGTGTGCCCCTGGGAGGCTCCTGCCGAAGATCAACACTAACCATCACTCTTGCTTAGTTGGGTCGGGTAAAACAATAATAGCGTCAGCATTCATTCGCTCTTTCTCCTTCTGGTAAATAGGCTAATCGTCCCATAGTTCGGCAGCCATCGATGCAGCCAAATATCGATCGACGGAACACACTGCTCCAACCGTCTTTTTCTACTGCGAGAGCGAGCGACCGGACGAGCTCAACGGGTCCTACATCCTCTCCAGTCTCATCAAACAACTATGCGAATACCTCGTTGCCAAGAACGGAAGCTTCCCTAACGACGTGGCAGACGCGCTGAACCGCTTTTTCGGCAAGAAGCGAGTGGTTCCCGACTTCGATGATCTGAAGGACGTTTTAATCCAGTTATTCTACCGCATCCCTGACACGGTGTATATCCTTGACGGACTGGATGTATTGAGCCTGGATCAAAGTAAAGAGCTTTTCGAGTTCTTCAGGTTCTTGTTCTGCGGATCGCGATCCCCACCGGAGTCACGAATACTCGTTTTCAGCAGGGAACAACTCCCTGGCTACACAGGCATCCCCCTGTTTATGGCAGGCATTCATCAAATTTCGACGACGTCCAACGTGATGCCAGATCTTCAGACCTACATTGACACCAGTGTGGCCGATAAATTGATGAGCCGGAAGCTTACAGACAATTTAGCTTTGTTGGATGAGGTGAAGCAGATCCTTCTGAAGGAATCATCAGGAATGTGAGAATCAAACCTTCCACGGCGTCGTTATATCCGTCAAAAGCTAATTGAATCAGGTTTCTGTGGGTCTATCTGCAGTTGGAGATTCTGTGGCAAGACTGTTTCACAGACCATAATATCCGGACAGCGTTGCGAAATCTTCCGAGAGATCTGGAGGAGACGTACCGTCGCTGTGTCCGAAGAATCGACTTTACCAATCCTTATGCGCTGCGAGTTCTCCAGTGGGTGAGTTTTGCCGCGAGACCACTCCATATCGTCGAATTAAAAGAGGCTGTGGCCTTTGATCTGCAGGACGTGGTATGGGATTCCGGAAAGATCCCCCAAGCGGACGTGGTGATTGGGTGCTGTGCAAATCTCGTGGCCGTCGATCCTACTGATAGTTGTGTCCGCTTTGCGCATCCTTCCGTCAAGACGTACCTGCAGAAGGATTCGGCAAGCTTCATTCCAGGGTACCCGGAATCCGACAAGCAAGGCGAGCTCCAGTGCGGAGAATTCTGTGTCGCGTATCTGTCGTTCTCCAACTTCAACCTCCAACTGGTGAAGCCAGCAGAGGAGACAGCAGCGGTAAAAGTCCGAGATCTCAAGCTGCTCGCCGGCGACGCATTGGCGTCTCCGCTGGCTTGGTTATTCTGGGGACGAGGGGCCAATCCCAAACGACCTACACAATTACAATTTCGACAGATCCGATCACGCAGTATCCCAGATCGTTCACAATACACATTCCTGGAGTACGCTACCGCACAATGGCCCTTGCAAAGCAAGGAGATCACTTCCCTATCCCCGGTTTGGGAGAAATTCAGGCAACTCTCGTTGTGTTTCAACGAAACTTGGAATTTCCACCCCTGGGTGGTCGGCGGCCGCTCGCAATCCTCGCGCCTACATGGCCTCTTCGGATGGGCCGTCAAGGAAGGACACATCCCGCTGTTGGAAGTGGCGCTCAATTTCGATCGAGACATAATGGAGATCTGTAACCTGCCACTGATGGACGAGCGTCTTCCCGCGCTTCATGTCGCATCAAAGTTCGGGCTCGTCGATGTCGTTCATCGCCTAGTGGCCATCTGCCAATTGAACTTGCAGGACGAAGAGGGATATACCGCCTTACACCACGCAGCCATTAAGGGGCACCGGGATGTTGTGGCCAGGCTTTCACTGTCAAGGGGCATGGAAGTGGATCTCCCCTCCAAGACTCAGGTTACACCACTTTGGCTGGCCGCCTGTCATGGCCACCCGGACATCCTGCTAATGCTGGCCAAGAAGGGAGCGAATCTTGAGACCAGAGAGAGTTCAACACTACGGACGCCGCTTTCACAGGCTGCTGGTAACGGCCATCACGCTGTTGTCGAACTTCTCATTGACAGGGGGGTGAAGCTAGAGTCAAAGGATACCGACGGTCGAACACCATTATCCTGGGCCGCCAGGAATGGCCATCAGGACACGGTCGAGCTGTTACTTCGGATGGGCGCTAACCCTGATTGTAAAGATGCAAACAAGGAACAACTGCTGCTATGGGCGGTGCAGACCGGACATGCTGCAATTACGGACTTGCTGGCCGCAAATCCCAAGACGAACCTCAACGCTACTGACGATAAAGGGCTAACTCCATTATGGTGTGCTGTCCGGAATCAACAATTGGTGATTGCGATGATTCTTCTCGAGCGGGGGCCAAATCTGGAGGCCCGAGACGGCGCCGGCCAGACGCCTTTACTGTGGGCAGCGAGGAATAGACACCAGGCACTAGCCAGATCACTGCTCGAGAAAGGTGCGGTTATTGATGCGGAAGATAAGTACGAAAGAACAGCATTCTACTGGGCCGTGGAGAATAGCCACGAAGAAATGGTCAAGTTACTGCTGGACTGGACTGGAGACCACGCGGAAAGGGAGAGGTTTATCAACAGTATTTTCGCATGGGCTGCTCGAACTCCGACTGACAATGCGATGAGCCTGCCCCTTGGCCAAAATGAAGTTCTTAAGGACGATGCCGCACCGATGCCGACGTCATTACTGTGGGCTGTAAGAAAAAGCTACGAGCGTCTAGCTCAGCGATCAGTAGAGCACGACACCGCTATCGATCGGGAAGCTCTTTCCAGACAGGCAGCTCTCATGTGGTCCACAGGGAATGGGCACAAGGCCCTAGTGGAGCTGCTCCTTGGAAGAAGTGAAGATTCCCAATCCTCCCACCCGGCCGTGCTTGACCTGCTCCTTGAAAGGAGTGAAGACGCGCAATCCACGGATCAGTCGAGTGGGTCCCTCCTATGGGCCGCGAAGCACGGCCAAGCGTTCGCGGCCAAGCTGCTACTCAAGAAGGGTGCAGACATTGAGGCCAAGGATTCCATGGGTTATACGGCACTTCTGTGGGCTGCACGAGAAGGTCACGCAACAATAACTCGGCTTTTGGCTGACCACGGCGCTAATATCCACGCGAGAACTGTTTACGGGGAGACGCCGCTATGGTGGGCTGCAAGAAACGGGTATGAGACACTTGTGGATTTTTTGCACAACAGAGGCGCAGATATTGAATCCAAGGATAAGTTTGGCCTCACGCCATTAGCTTGGGCGGTTGAGAATGAACACAGCTCCGTGGCCCGGCTACTGGTTGGCTGGGGCGCAAACATTAGCGCTGACGATAATGCTGGACAGTCACCACTCTCCAGGGCTTCTAAAAAGAAGGAAATGCAAAGCCTGTTACTCAGAGAATGAAGGTACATAACCAACGGAACACAATCTCCTCATGCTCTTCTATTTTTTTTGCTTGCTTTTATAACCCGCCGAAGCAGAATATATACCATATAGGTACCAAATGTAAGAACCTCCTTTAAGGAACTGTGAAGTTCAGATTCAATTCACAACTGCATCAGCCTGAAATGGTATACACTCTCATACTCCAATTAGTTAAGGTATAATATGAATATGAATTCAAATCTGATATTCAGACATAGGCCAATGAATGCATACTCATGGCAATAAGACTAACATGACTATGGTCTATATAGATAAGGTAGCATCTGTCAGCAAACAAGGGCATGGTAACTAAGTAGATAATTTTATGTTCAGACCAGCTTCAATGAATGAGTCATAAAGATAATCAAAGAATAAAATACATATAACAGCATATGTTACTATGACTACGGACATGTAACGCTAGACGAAGGAGTCATTGTCCGGAGTCCGGACACCTTCTAGTCTCAGCGGCATTGGACTTTGATAAAACCCAAGTCCCAACACAAGTCTTCTGGAAGTCCCCCACTGCACTCTTTCCACCCCTAAGAGCAGATCTGTTACTGCATTGCACCAGTCATGATGAATAACACTGGCAAAGGCCCGCTCCAGGTTCCAGGCTTCAACGATATTCCTCTATATTTTGAATTCCCCAGAGAAGCACGATGTGCCCACGGGTTCGCAGACTGGTCGCAGAACCCAAGATTGACAGCTCGCGAAGTCGCCATGCTCCGTTTCATGGAAGCTGTGACCGACGAACCAGGATGGGAAAACGAAGTCACCAATCCAGCCGTGCTGGATACTTGGCGCGCCAAAGCATTCTCCCAGTATGGCCTCAGCCAACAGGCGTGGGCCTGGTGCCAGGCCGAGTTACAGGATAAAGCGGTGGATTTCAAGCGGACCGGTTATGTGGTGGTTTTTGATGCGGATTCGAGAGTCTGTAAATTGGATACCTTGATCGACTCCGGCTTACGCAAGGAGATACAAGATGGCTTTGGACACTTGTTATCGTCCACACCGACTGAGGGCGACCAGATGCCTGCTCGGCAGCTGCTGGATCCTTCCATCAAGATACTCTAGTTACATTAACCCAGACGCTAGACAAATTTGAGCGGGAGGTGTTTAGCTGACTACTGACCTCCCTGGATCCAAATGATCATACCATATCTAAGTAATTTCTCCTCTGAGTAGCAAAAGCTTTGTACCACAGGCAATCAATCCCGCAATTGGATTCAACCATTTGACCTCCGACCATTCGGTCTGGCAGTTGCAGCCCCAGCCGTCACAATCGGTCTAATGTATCTCATCATCCTCGCCCTTATGCCCGTGCACATGCAGTTCAGAATAGAGGATCATCCACCTCTTAACCGACCCTGTGACTAGCCTGGCGCGTTTCGTCAAATATCGTGGCCTGCTTTTTCTATCGTTATTTTATTCCTTTGTCTCCCTATCATTTCAAATTCTTTTCTCGAATTTCCCCAGCCCCGGCCACTGAATCCGCCCCAAACGCCAACGCCTACGGCCATGGATCCTTTGTAGTGTCTCGCAGACTGTCTGGCTCACACGTCACATCTCTGCATATGATTAAGGATCCAGCAATAAGCCAACTACTGTTGGTCAACATGGCTTGACTACATCTCTCAGTGGTCGACATTGTATATCAGACCCATCTTTGACGCTCAGCTAGCCAATGCATCACAGTGTGCCAGCACTGCATATAGGCGAATAAAATTTTGACATTAGCCGCTAGATTTCCAAATCTTCTACGAAGTCCTATTAGTCGTTGGGCCAACTACGGCCCATTGCCCTGGTAAGACTGATGCTTTCTAATCGCGGACAACCAAGATATTAAGCTTGCATCCTTTAGCTGATGGTTCTGGGTATTTCTCGGTAGTACAAACACTTAGCCTGCATTTACCGACATTTATTTGTATAGCCCCCCTGACAAGGCCGTGAGAGGATAATTGCCCTGCCTGTCAGAACAGTTATGTAGACGAATGTGACCATATGCAGGGTAACACATCTGGTCAGCAACTTAGCTAATAAGCACCGCTGCTTATATCTTGCGGCCTTACGTGGATTGGGCCTCAACGAGTTGGTGATGACCTGAAAATCTGTATATCCGGCCCTGATCCTTTGCGTTCCCGCCCATTGACGGTGCGCTCTGCTCTTCTTCCCACAATATGATACCGCATGACAGAGTTACCCACCATCCACTGGGAGGTGGGTCATATTATTTTAAGGAGAACCTCCTCAGGTATCTGAATAACCGATGCCCTCAACCGGTAATGGCTTTGCATGTCGGGTCACAACCGAACTGCAGCCCGCATGTGGGTAATATAACTACGTTTGCTACCTGTTTTGCGCTCGCGGCTGCCTTGCAGAGAAGGTTTGATCGCAACGTTAGGGTTAAGTTCATTTTCGTGGACAGCGCACCGTCTCCGGGGCAGGAGTTCCTCATTAACGACGTAAAGTATCAGAAAAGCCTAAAGCAGACAGGGGGCTTTCAAACTTATCAAAAGGCATTCATCAATGTTCTAAGTCGCTTGTCTGAACTTTCCGGGGTGTTGTATGAGTTTGATACGCAGAGTTTCTGGCGTTCAAATGCTGCCTTTCCCAACATCCTCCAGAGTCTCGTCGAGCGTTACAGGATTCTCGGACCCCATATGTCCCCGGAGACAGGCAAGTTGGCTATTCGAGCGCCATGCCCGCACGAAGATTGCGGACTAGCAGACAAACACGGCATCAACAATCAGTATCATGCTGACGGTCGAATCACTTTCGTGTGTCCTGACCACGGAGAGCATCATATAGACCTAACATCACCTCATCAACTCGAGCGACTCGAGTTCAACACACCACTCCGCAACCTGATAAGGATTCTCCTCTGCAGCCTTGATACGGACACCTCATGGATCATGTGTACTGGATCTGACTACTCGGGTTTCTACCAGGAGCAGCTGACGTGGCGGCTGCTGGAGCATCCTGAAAAAGCTCCAGTCATCTTCTATACTCCTTTGATACTCGATTGGTCCGGAGCCAAATTGTCAAAAAGCCTGTATATCCGAGAAAATGGATACAACTACTTAATCGATGCCGGCCGTCGGTACTTGCTGGATGCTGACACATTTCTGGAGACCGAGGAGGGAATTGAGGCCCTTTTTGAGGAAGCACAAGACTGGGTTGATAAACCGTACAAGCTCTTCCGGAACTACACTGTCGATTACATAGATATGCAGCTGATATCAAGGGGAATGCGCCTGCTTAGCCACCCGAATTAGTTCAACAATACCTATAATGTAAGCATCCCAAAATCCCAACGCCAGAAAGCACTGATTAACGCTCGAGATACAAGCCAAACAGAACCCAGGTTTCCGCCTCCCTAGTAACTATCCGAACTCAAAGGCGTGAAGAAATCAGATATTTTACTTCTCCCAGCTACACTCGGCGTATCCCCAGACATCTCCGGTCCAGATCTATCTGTCCTTTCAAGAGGGTTTTCTTGAACTTCTTTACAAAACAAATGATCCTGTCTTGGAAGAGAATAATTCGCGAGTAGCGCAACAGGGGCCCAGCAGTACTTCTGCGGAGGACCCTTCAGGAAGCCGCTGGATATAGCCGACGCGAGACTTATTGGTTCGCGTAATTTCCATAGTTCTAGAATTTCGTACGCGTATTTTGAGACTTTTCTCCCTGCGTTAAAGTCCGCATTGCCGATTCCACCGTCTTCGGCAACTTCACCGCGCGTTTTGCCGCGCGAGATGCGCGCAACGTACTCAATTCGCGAGATGGGTGCTGTTGTGTAGAGCCAAAGGCGGCGGACGCTAGAAGGGAGGAGATAGCCGCGGTACTCGTGATTCTTCCTGCCTGCAGCGATGTTGCTCATATGCTCCGGCTTGATGCTCATAAGTATATCTTCCTTGCTGGTACGAGTGGGGCGCATCTTTGAGGACGACGGTCTTTCCTTGGCCATTTTGAATGAGATGTGGAGACGGGGGAGTTAGCGCGTTGTTTGGGGTTGCAATTTTTGTTTATTTAGGTAGGCATCTGGGTGTTCTCGTCGACTTCCGGATGAGGTAGGGATTGGGGTCGTAATATCAGCACGATAAGTGCTGGAAACGAGGAGGACGTTCAAATTCTGTGAGGGGTCTGACTGCCACTTTTCATGTTGCTCCTTTGTTTTGAACTTCCCAGATAAGGCTAACAGTGTAACACAAAATCCCCGTATTCCCTTCATGGTTAATTTCCCCGTTTCCGGGTTAATTATCTGATACAGCTACTCAGGTGACGCGGTTCAGCTTTAGTGTTCCTATTGGGTATAGTGCCTCCTTGTCGAAGTAGATCAGTCACCCCAGTGCTGCTTCACATCTCTTTCCACCTTTCCCGGCTGAATAGTACTAACTGTACTATGAATGTAGGCTTGCAAGGCTTTCTTATGCAGCATGGAGTAACCGCTGATGCAATAATTCTAGTTACCGTCAGCTTAAATATTTACAGTGGGAACATAAAGGCGAAAACGGTAACAAAGCACCATCTTGTGCAGATGCTCTGTTCTGCCAAGGGCCACCAACCCAGTTCCGCCTGGCTTGAAGCCCTGTAACTAAGAACAACGGTCTGTGGTCATTGGCCCGGAGTCATTACTCTGAGACGCCTCGTGGGCATGTCGATGGCCGCGCGCAACCTGCCCCAAATCATGGGTCACGCGCTTGCCAGCCGTGATATAAAGCTGCAATTGCAGCTGCCACAAGGTTTTCAACCCCGGTGTCAAGTCTGTCGTCGGCTCAATGGCCTCAGAAATATATTGTGGAAACCCCTCTAGAAGTTGAACTAAAGGTCTCTCAGAAGATCTTTGTATGGAACTCGTGTATATGCACTCAGGTCACCCTTTGCAATAGAGCAAGCTTATGAAGACCATATATGAGCATATATAACCTGTAGAGGTAAAGGCTTCTTCTTATTATAGACACCAAAACTTAGGAGTTGCGGTGGTTTTCTCTCTAAGGACATCTACATCAGTTTCTAGTTATTCTTCCTTTCGCACTAGCTTAACCTTTCTCTATGGGTCTGGGATCTTCATAAGTTTCCTTTACCCATATTATAGCTTTTTCATCAAGCTGTGAGGTATACTATCTGCTTTATATCAAATTATCCATAGGAAATACTATGGATGTAAATAAGTTATTATTACTGCGCGAGCGATCGTTGCAGCACCCGCATAGCCATCAGTTATGATTGGCTGGATCGGGGTATGATTTAATCTGTAATCTGTAATCCATATCCCGCATCATGAACAAAGTGGGAGCCCCAAACTGTGTTATGATTGATTGCTGCCTGGAGTGATCATCGTGACCGTGGGTGATTGCGGAAGACCACTCACCCTGTCTATTCTACACTCACCTAAGCTCACCCAGGGTCGCGCGACTAAAAGCAGCGTCGCGCGACGGCAGCACCCACCGACCTTTTGACCGCGTTGAAGCCACACGCCGGCCGGTTAGTAGTTGGGTGGGTGACCACCAGCGAATCCCGGCTGTTGTATGTTTTCTTTTCTTTTTTTAATTGCCTTCCTTTTTGAAATACTGATTCACTTGTGACGGTGGCCTTGCAAGGTACAGTGTGGATGTGCCAGTTGGTATATGTCTATACCCTGACAAAGACTGGCATCGTCTCAACGGGCAATGCAACAATCCCTTACGTCCTTATTTCTTAGCTTACCTGAATTGCTACTTTGAATACGAAGCCAACGACAAAATCTCAAGAAAGCATACATGCATATACTGCTTCAAACTTCTGCAGATGAGTCGTCTGAGGGCAATGATTTGGGGAAGACCCTCGCGTAAATCTCTGTAAAATCAACAGTGTCGCATCCCGCCGCTTCCAACATGCGCACAATATTGATGTGTCCCTTTTCTTTGGCATAGTCCCATGCAGTCTTCAAGTTCCTGTTTCTCAAGTTGATATCTGCCCTCTTAATCAGCAGTCTGACAATATTCTCATAACCATTGAGTGCAGCAATCATCAAGGCGGATGTGCCATCTTCATCAACGTAGTCGACATCGCCCTTGCGAAGCAGGATTTCGATAATTTCTTCCTGGTCCTGGTGGAAATGGGGAGATATTCCGCGGCAGAGTGCGTGGCCGCAAACCCTTGCGCAGAATCGTTCTGAGTAGTTTTCCAATCCGTGATGATATATGGCTTCCACATTATCCTTCCAGGCCCATTGGACAGCAATTGATAAAGCCGTTTCTCTGTCACGGTCATATCTGAAAGCTTCCACTTTCTTTTCTTTCAGCAAGTAGTTGACAACCTCAGTATGTCCACTTTCGGCCACATGAGCCAAGAGTGTGCTTCTTGTGTGATGCCGATCCGTAGATTCTGGATGACATCCAAGCTCGTCAATGAAGAGCTTAACGGTGTCAAGGTGGCCGTTCGTCCCTGCCCAGAAGAGGGGGCTCAAACCATCTGAGTCATATATGTTAACGAGCTTTGGATTCAACTCGTGAAGAATCCTGATGATGGAAGTGTGACCGAATTCTGCCGCATGTGACATCGCCGTCCGTCCGTTCGAGTCCTGGCACGCAATACCTATCCCCTCCTGCTGTATTAGCCATAGGATGATATTCTCATGCCCGTTTATCGCTGCCCAAGACAGCGCCGTGAGACCATTGTCATCTTGGAAATTCCCTTGATCTGGGTGTATTGACCACAGAATCCTTACACATTCTAGGTGGCCATGAGCTGCTGCCCACGAGAGTGGAGTCCGCCCTTCGTAATCTCTCGCTTCCAATGCTGATATTGGGTACTCGTTTTCTTGAAGTAGATTGTGGAGCCCAAAGTAAGCGATTAAGTGCAAGCTGCTCAAATTCTCCCTCCAACCACGTCCGTGGACGTAATATTCATCGGGCTGGGACATAAGTCGGCTTGATGAAGCTGAAAAGTCCGTGCTTGAGAGCAGAGTACGTGCTTTTGCCTTCAGCAACCCAGAGGCATCGTGCTGTAATGCTGCTTTGGTATAATTTCCCCAGTGATCAGCAGCGTGCCTGGCGAAAGGGAATTCCTTGTGAATATGACTAAGATGTGTATCATGGGTCGGAGGGAAAGCATGGGAAACCCCCTCTAGGTAATGCAAGCAAGTGGTGGACATAGATAACGCCGCATCAGCAATGATCCCATGATCCTTGAGATATTGCTGGACAGTGAAGTGAATAAACTGGAGGTATCCCTGTTGCTGAATGACCAAATTTTTGCAAGCGGCCTCGATAGCTTTGATGTTGATAGTGAATCGATCAATAGCGTCATCAGATTCGAGTGCACGCATGAGTTCAGTTGCAGTGACTGGTGACTTTGCATAGCAAATCCACTGAAGTGTACTTCGTGCTAGATTCCAATGTCTGGACTTCTGCGCTTTGATCTTCTCAATCATTTGGTCATAGAAAGGCTCCAAGCCATCTGGGAGTTCATGCAGACATTGTAATGTACAATCGTCATTTTGGTATGCTAGGCTTTCTTCGCAGAGAGCTTTCAATACCAGAATTGACCAAAGAAATCTGTTCAAATGTAAGTTGATTCCGCTAAAAGCGGCGTAGAGAGTTCGACTAACATTCCTTGTGACCTTTCAGTGAGTATCGAGACGATTTCATTGCTCAGATCGGCTTGCTTCAGATAAAGTCGCCCGCTTTGGACAAATTCGTCGACTTTACCTTGAATGACGTCCTTGATATCGCAGACATGGTCCCTTTGGGCGCTGAGATTTACCGTAATGTATTGCCCGAGTTTTGCATGTATATCAGGATCAGGTCTGCTGGTTATCAAAACCTTGAATATAGGTGATTTCTCCTTTTTGAGGCTTAGGAGGAAGTGCAGCAGGTGCTGTCTCAGCTCCAATGACCATTCATCAAGCGCATCTATGATCAGATACACCTCTTTGAACTCGCCTGCCAAACGAAGAAAGAATTCATAAGTACCTGCAGCTGTAGGAGAGCTATGCTTGGGCTTGAGCATGGTAAGATCGGACGGAAGAGTCGCAAGACGCCAGCAGAGTCGTGCCATCATTGCAGTTATCAAGCGCCTTAGGCTCCCAAATTTGTCGACATCGTTGTGATCATGATAAACGAACGCGATCCCAATTTCCGGAACAGGGTAACTTTGGACGAGGTGATCTATGATGTTCGACCTTGGTTCCTTGCGTCAGTATGTACAGAGTAGTGTGATAGAGATACTAAGCCGTACTTACGCTATGACAGACTTCCCTGCTCCAGCTAGGGTTGATCAGTTATGGGCAAGTGCCTTCTCCCAATGCAGGTCTGAACTTACGCTTGCCATAAATCCAAAGAATATCCGATGCCCCATTGTGGAGCCAGGATTCCAACTCGGGTGTGTTGAAAATCCAGCCCCCAGAATCTTTGAACCTTTCGTCGGAAACCCGAAGGTGATGTTCTTCTACGTCTGCGCTGGACAACCACTTCAAGAATTCTTCTCTCTCTTGCTCTGTAGTCGTCGGAGGAGTTACTGCCTGCTCATGACAATTGGGGCCCATGGTCGGATTGGGAGAAAGCGCGGCGACACACCTTTTTCTTTTGTCTGAACCCGAGTCCGTTCAGTCCCAGCACTGAGACTTTCATTTGCGATCATATTTGCCATGGTTGCTGTTGTGAGTTTCTCTATAACTGTATAATGACGCTGGAATCTCAACCGCGTCTCAGCAAATGTTTCCTCGAAAGGCTTCCACTGCGCCCGCATGAAGATCCGGAGAGAGGATGATTCTGGGTTGTTTGCTTGGTGCTTTTTGCCGGAAGAGAATGTCATAAGCATCACTGCAGAAGTGCAAAAGCTCGCCATAACAGGCGACAACCTCTTTTATGACCCTAGGATCATTAGATTTGGCATGTTCCTTAAGAGGACTAAGGTAAGTTCCTAGTTCATGAATCGTATCTGTTAACCTTAACAGGTACGTGACAGATCGGAGCGCGAATTCAAGAATGGTTCGCACTCCTCCAACCACCAGCGAGGATATCTCTGGGCTGGATTGTATGCCTATTTGGACGCCACTGGTGACGCAGTTGAGGATATCGAGGAAAGTTTTGATCTTCGGTGCAAGAGGACGAAGGGTAGAGGAGTTTCGATGATTGTCGTCAAATTTTCGTAGTTCCGACAGCAAGGACTCTTCATCAATACGCCCGAATGCTCGAAGGAAGATATCTCTTTTGTCCTCGGTCAAGACTTGCAAGTGCTTGTCGACTGCGATATTGAATGGACGGCATTGACTCTGGCGAGCCACAGGGGTCAGAGCGCTTGGAATTATGGAATCAGTCGAACAATCGGATACTTGTGATGATGACGATCGCTTGGACCCTGTTTTTGAGATGAAGATCTCCTTTAGTCTTCTCCCCATATTGAAAAGTCCTTACCAAAGTATGTTCTTCGGGCCGCCAGAAAGGGAAGAAATGAAACGAGGATTTATCAGTTACAGCAACGAGGCTCAAAATTGGGTAGCATAGCGGGGTAGATCATAAGATCAACTATGCGTTGTTTGCTATCCAACTCGTTTCTATCGATCATACGCGCCCTTTCATGTTCAGCATGGCTATGCCCTTGTCAGCAAGCAGTGGCGCAGCAAGTGCAGCCGAACTCGACCGTGGAGCATAAACCGGGCAGCTTTGTTGGTGGCATCATGGGTACGGAACTCTGCCAGCATCATCTAGATGCTTGGGAAAGTAACGGCTACCTACTCGTTAGCCAGGTAACAGAATCCCACCTAGTTGTCAACTACATTGATCCAGAGGCTGTATTTGAGGGAGACAAACAGGAATGTGCCTAGCCCAGTAATCCGGCTTAATATACCTTGAAGGCAACTGTAGTACCTCCTTATCATTCATTGTATCCAATAGTATGACTGATCAAGTTAGTGATGATGGATTTGCATGGCAGGTATTCACAAGATAATTCATTTTCCTCCCTCTTCGTTCCTAGCATCCGGAGTCTCTAACTCCTTTGGTAGTGGATATATCCCATTCACTGAGACAGCCTTGGCGCAGCCTCCACCATACTAAAAGTTCCTCAAATTAGGTCATAGGCCTGCATGTTTTCGGGTGGGTAGCCCTGTGCGCGCGCCCAGGCATTGTACTGTGCCACCATATTCTCGGGCAAATCGAGGCCGACGGCCTGCGTTATGAAGGGGAGGGGGCATGCAACCGCTATACTCTGACAAAGACTGGCATCGTCTCAATGGGACATGCAACTTCAACATCCTGTCCTCCAGGACGGACCGTTTCCTCCCCCCATAGCTTCCATGAAGCTCCTGCGGGCAGATACACCGTGATCTTCCGCTGTCCGGCCTCCAGAACTGGCGCAATAAGATACTTGAACCCGAACAGATACTGTGTCTCAACCTCCCAGGCCTTCTTGTCCTCTGGGAACTCATAGAATAGAGTCCGAATCACTGGCGTGCCCTTCTCATGCGCCTCCTTCATCAGACTCCTCGTATAGTCCCGCAGCTCCTCACGGATGCCGATATATCTCTTGCAAATCTCATACACCTCCTCGCCATAGGACCAGATCTCATTGTCGGCGCCCGGAGCAGTCGGCTGGCCTTCAGGCTTGGGCTCCCGATCGCCGTGCAGACGCATCACGGGACAGAACGTACCCCATTGGAACCACCGGGTGAAGAGTTCCCGGAACGCGGGATCAGCGGGGTTGCCCCCGTGGAAGCCTCCAATATCCGTCGTCCACCACGGGATTCCTGCAAGCCCCATGTTCAGGCCCGCGGCGAGCTGGTTGCGGAAGGAACTCCACGACGACGCGATATCGCCGCTCCAGACGAGAGCACCGTACTTTTGGCTGCCGGCCCAGGCGCACCGGAGCAGATTGACAATATTCTTCTGTCCCTCGGCCTCCATGCCTTCGTAAAAGGCCCGCGCGTATTCTCTGGGGAAGATGTTGCCGATCTGGAGG
The DNA here is from genome assembly GCA_014281905.1 of Aspergillus hiratsukae. NCBI lineage: Eukaryota > Fungi > Ascomycota > Eurotiomycetes > Eurotiales > Aspergillaceae > Aspergillus > Aspergillus hiratsukae. Next base: position 28,058 of record JACBAD010002035.1, read on the forward strand.
TTGCTGCCAGCCTGGTAGCGGTAAATGTCAAAGTCGTAGATCGAGTATTCGGGCTCGGCTTCGTCGAGCCAGAAGATCTTGATCCCTTTGTCGTAGTAGTTTTTCTTCGCCTTTTCCCAGATGTATTTGCGGGCCTCGGGGTTCGTCGCGTCGAAATGTGTGACGTCGCCGTCACATTGCATAGCTACTCGAACGCCGCGGTCATGTCTGATCAGTAGACCGCGTTCGAGCATCTCCGGGTAGTTTTCGGATGAGGTCTCGACAGTGGGCCAGATCGAGACCATGAGCTCCACCTTCATTTCTTTGAGTTCTTTCACCATTGCCTCTGTTGTGGATCCTTATCAGCACTATTCATGCATATCATGCGGCTGGAGACTCACCAGGGTCGGGCCAGAATTCGGGATCAAAACTCCACTCCCCTTGGTGCTTCCAGTGAAAGAAGTCAACCACAATAACATCCAAAGGAACATTGCGTCGTTTGTACTCTCGTGCGATATTGAGCAGCTGCTCCTGGTTCCAATAGCGGAGCTTGCACTGCCAGAATCCAAGACCATACTCTGGCATCATCGGGACATACCCCGTCACTTTGCAGTATGCTTCTTCGATCTCCGCCGGTGTATCACCCGCAACGACCCAGTAGTCGAGCACCTTGGTCGAATATGCCTCGAAGCTCATGATGTTTGTCCCGAGCACGGCTCGTCCGATCCCGGGATTGTTCCACAACAGACCATATCCAAGAGAGGAGAGAGCAAACGGAACACTAGCTTGGGAATTCCGATGTCCCAACTCCAAATCCACTCCCTTGAGATTCAGATACGGCTGCTGATACTGGCCCATACCATAGATCTTCTCCTTGGGGTCTAGCGACTCCAACCGCATCGTGAGATGGTAATCTCCTCCCAGAATTGGTCGGAGCTCGCGCGCTTCAACCTCAAGAGCGCTGCATTTCGGGTCCATTGGATCACGACGATGACGGGCATATTCTTCCAGAAGCTTTCTACCGTCGGAGTTGTAGATTATGATCTTGCCTCGCTGGGAGACAACCGCCTTGATTTTGCCATTGGAGATGCTTGCCTCTTTGCCGGCGGGGGTTTCGATAACCGCCGGTTGTGTGCTCGGCTTTGAGGATAGCGCCCAATCTTCAGAGGGCATAGACGCTAACTTTGTCGCTCTGATACGAAAAGCATTCTCGCTCCATGGCTGGATCCAAAGAATGTGGTCGTCGAATCGGTAGACGAGCTTATCGTCTTCAGCGTAAAGCATAGTGGAAGTGGGAGTCGATAATAAGTCCGTTATTCTCTTGGTAAAGCTAAGAGTAAGAGCGAGCCCAAAAAAGCAACACGTTTTTCGGGGTCCAGCTCACTCTTATGAAAAAGCTGGTCTCTGGACTGCGTCTTCAGTCAGAGTCCAGATTGGCCAGTGCATCACGGTGAATGTGGAACGCGAGGTCCACATCAGCTGCATCGAGCTGTCTATGAGTTTGTCATCATTTTCGCGATGCGACAGAGTCTTCGGGCGCGATATATGGCAGCAATTGATCGCTCCTGTCGTTAGAAAAAGTCCTGTGGGGGTGGAGGTGGGGGAGGCACAACTGATCCGTTGGAGCTTAAAGAAGCGGAGACACTGCCGTTCATTCATACTCAAATACGGAAATGGAGTATGGACCGGAATCAAAGGTCTAAGGCATCGGAGAATAGCCTAAAGTGCTGAATGCTGCGGGGAACACGTAGCGGGGGGAAGATGAAAGTTCAAGCGGGGGGAGCCAAGTCTTAATAAACTGCGGAGTACTCCTACTATTGATATTCCACTCACTACGACTGGAGATCTCTCTTGATGATATCAGACAGGAGTGGATGGAAGACCAGTAAACCGGCAGTGGTTGCTATCCGTGATTGATTCGAGATTTCGATTCCATGGCTGCAGATAGAGTATACTCCAAATATTGGGCGAGCCGACGGGCACGGTCAGCGGGTGTAAGAACATTTACCTTGTCCAGTCCGGGATGGCTGTTACGACATTGCCACCGCTCATGGGATCACTCCTGATCAGTTCTACTCGTATAATCAGGCGGTGGAGAGTAATTGTGCGGCATTGTGGCCGGGTTAGTATGTTTGGGTTAGTGTATAGTCATCAGCAGTAGGGGTGTATATCAAGGAGACTGGATGGTTAGTTGGTGCCCTATTTCTCTAATTGCAGTGTCTGGCCAAGTAGAGAGAAATCACATATATCGAGACGGAGGCGGCCAAATCCCATCCGGCTCGGCCTCTGCATTCCGCGAGTGCCGCGCCGCCTGATGCAACAGTCCCAGCTCCGAGGTATGGCGATACGGTTCTCGTTTCGCCTCCCCCGCGAGATCGCGCTGCGTGAGACGCGCAAACAGCGTCGGGGCGATGTGCTTGATATCAACCTTGAGCGGCTCCGCCGTCTCCTCGGGCTCGCACAACCAGACGTACGATCTGGGCTCCTCGCGCGATCGCAAAGCCTCCTCATCCGCATAGAGGAAACAATCCGATCGGAGGCCTGTCGGAATCTCGCTGTTGTCGCGCATCGTTTGAAACCTACTGGGAAGTGCCCCGACGCTCGTATCAGCAACTGCCACCCGGTGCAGGGTAAACTTGGCAATGGCCGCTTCATTCATGAGCAGCGCCTTATAATGCAACCCATGAAAAACAGCCGTTTCGATCTGCGCCTTAAAGACGGGCCACTCAGGCACGTCCGCGTAGAACAACACAAGGCCACAGACTGTTCCCTCGGGGAAACTCAGAACGTGCTCCTGCCAGGGAACCCGCATCGCATAGCGGATGTTGCGGATATCGTCGTCACTTAGGGCCTCCGCTGCCGCGATCCGTACCATATTCCAGCGGTACTGGACGGCCTGGGCGCTGGTCCGCGCGGCCTTCATCTCTTCAGTCATAGCGGCGGCGGCCGCCCTGTGGGTGAGATCGCGGTCCGCGGCGCTGAGGCGAGCCCGTTCAGTCAGGAGCCGTCCGGCTTGATTGCGGACGACTCCGGCTGTTATGAGGCGGGCTTCATTGTACGTGAGGGCATCACCATTGTGGATGGCTTTGGCGACGAGTTCGCTCATGCTCTGTCCACAAGCGGCTTGACAGAGAGCATCCTCTTCCTCTGGGGGCGGGCGATGGGTGATGATTCTTCGTTCTGCATCGGTTAGTGAGGAGGGGTCGGTGATGGCGCGGTTGTAGAGTGTCCGCGTGTCCTCATCCAGGGCGAGCGGGGTTGTGTCTGTGTGAACTGTGATGGCTCCATCGAACAGCTGGAAAGACATGATGGCGAATATATCAATATGGATCAAAGCTGATCATGCAGGATGCTGCTGTAGAAATGTCGATGGCGGGGTGACACGTGACGAGGGGTGAGATTCTGTCTTTAGGGCTGATGATCACCATTCACCTCTGTTCATCTAGTCTACTTTTGAGATGGCTGTTTGAGATGGGAAGGCCTCAAGAGGCTTGTTTCCTGGCCAGCTGTTGAAGTTGCCCATCGTCCATCTAGGTGGTGTGCGTAGTTACCCTGAAGCGGGATATATACAGGCAGGACAGCCAACAGAAACTGTCCTGCCGGTTATCCTAACACCTCCACCTCTCTAATAGGCCAGAAATAGGTACCTGAGGTGTCAACAGAGGTACCTATGATGATGAGTAATTAACGTCACGTGCACTGCTGGCTTGATGATGACCTCACTGCGCCTGGAATTCTGGAATCTGGATCTGCGGGAGATGCATGCATCAATGAGGATGTATCAGTGGCTCGGCGATCATCGAGAGGGAGATCCCCTTGATCAGCTGGACACTCAGCTCCAGCTCCGGGGGCAAACATGGATATCCTGTTCCGTATCAAACCCTCGCCTTGGCGCTGATAATGCACTATTGAGCTTCTCGCCCTGCGTTCGTCATGACGTCAACTCCTGCTCTCCACCAAGAAATTATTCATGATCTATCTCAACTCTTTATCATTGACAATTATCTATCTCCATATATTCAATTTAGATTAATTTAGTCTTCCCGTTTGATATCACTGCAGCATAGTCAAAACAGTCTACTGTCATCTATTACCGAAGTTCTACTTCTGCCTATGACATAGACTGCGCAGAGGACAATGGTTTCAATGTGGCGGAGGAACAATGACTCGGAGCGAGAGGATCAAGGCCGTGAGGGAGATGATGGAAGAGGGCAGTATCAGGAAGCAGATGAACGGACACGACTACTACCGAGAGAGAATCAAGGATACCTGAGTCCTGATGATCCTGCTGTAAGCGCTGTTGAGGAAAACAAACCTCCTGTGTTAGCGTTTCGCTGACATTGTTTGACCACAGGTATCCCCCTACAATCTGTGGAGTGTCAGAGCTCTCAGGGCCTTCTCCTCTTTCTGCCTCGCCGTCAGTTTCGTTTGGTGGACCTTCCTCCTCGTCTCCATCTTCGTCAGCCCTCCGATGATGCACAGCCGTGGCTCTGGCTTTTTCAGCTTCGCATATACCACACTCACCGTCGGCTACCTCATCATCGCGCTGCTATTCTTCACCGTCCCGTCAAAGGCCATGACGATATCGGGCCTGGTGCTGACCGTCTTTCTCTTCGTCGACATGTGCATCATCCTCGGCGTACCTCAGCTGCGCGTAGAAGAGGGCTGGGTCGGTATCGCCTCGGTCGTCTGGGCCACCCTGATATCCATTTTCAACATCTTCCAAAACCGCACCGTTGCCTGGGGCAAGAGGGAGGAAGAGGAGCGCCTGACAGGACGAGAGGAAACCCGCCGGTCCCTCCGCGAATGGATCGCCGTGCTAGTCGAAACGATCTTCATGGTCGTGATCGCGATCGTCTCAATCCTCTTCACCGCAACCCTGATCATCCGCGCCCGGGATGCCTCCCTCCCTGCCCCGGGACAAAAGTACCTCGTCAACGGTGAGCAGTACCAAGTCCACCTCGCCTGCGTCGGCCCCATCAACAACACCACCGACGCCAACGGTGACAAACCACCCACCGTCCTCCTCGAAGGCGGCGAAGGCCCAGTCGAGCATTCCCTGCAACCCTTCATCGACGAAGTCTACAAAAAAGGCCTCATCGACCGCTACTGCTACTGGGATCGACCAGGACACGCCTGGTCCGACAACGCCCCCTCCCCGCACTCCGCCGGCATGTCCGCCGACGCCCTCTCCGAAGCCCTCGCCCTCGCCGGCGAAGAAGGCCCCTGGATCCTAGTCTCCTCAGGCATCGGCTCCATCTACAGCCGCATCTTCTCCAGCCGCCACCTCCTCGAAACAAAAGGCATCCTGCTCATCGACGCCATGCACGAGGACTACCTCGGCAAAGTCGGCAACGCCGGCCGCGGCTTCCTCCTCTGGCTGCGCGGCATCCTCTCCCCGCTTGGCCTGGACCGCATCTTCGGCGCCATCTTCAAGGGCCGCACGCGCGAAGACCGCGTCTACGGCCGCAGCGCCTACCAGACGGGCAAGTTCCTCAAGGCCCAGTTGCAGGAGAACCTCGTTGCCGAGTCGATGACTGCCGCTGAGATCCAGACGGCGCGCCATGTCCAGATGCCCGATACGCCGCTTGTTGTCGTGAGCTCCGGCGTCGAGGTCCGCCGGAGCGACAAGTGGGCCAAGACCCAGGAGGATCTGACCAAGATCACCAAGAACTTGAAGGATTGGGATATCGTCAAGGGTGCGCCTCATGAGGTGTGGAGGACCACTGAAGGTCGACAGGTTCTTGAAAAGAGACTCAAGGAATTGGTTAAGGGGGAGTAATCTACACGTCTTCTCTTTCGTCCATTTCAGGTTGTCTATCAGATTGTAATGTATCTAAATTGTCTTACGATGTGATGTCGTCATGTTTGTCTTCTATCCTGCGGTCCATCCTAATGTGCCTTATCTTTGGAAACTCTCATTTCATGCGATTACTACTAGGTTCTAGAATGACAAAAGCAATGTATAAGGTGAAATTGCCTTGTCTGCATCATTTCGTCTAACTGATGACTATGATCAAGCACAGTGGAGATCTTTCATGAATAGGCGAGAACGGAGCAGTCTCTTCACATGAGAACGGTACAGCCATAAAACTATTACAACTTGGGATACAGTGATCTTCGTGGAAACTATGTTGCTCTCATGCTGCTCTCCGAACCCTGATATGCAAGTATGAGACATCACTTTCGGAGTGCAGCGGAATCCGAATCTTCCTCTTCCAAATAAGGGTGGTCTTCATGACCGCTGAACAGACCCCAAAAGCCTATACCAGCAAGAAATCGTAGGATGATCGCCAAGACACAGACGAACATCGATGCAACGGTCACTAAGATCGGGTGCCGCATACCAATGACGAATGGCCGGACAATGTCAAAGCATAAGGTGGGCACAGGGAAACGCAATTGAAAAACACGTGCATATCCATCCATTGAAGTATTGGAAGAAGGTCCATCCTGTTGGGAATCTGCAGCACGATTTCGGTCGGTTGATAAACCAGCTTCCACATGCACCATGTATGAACCTTGAACTAGCGAAGAGCACCGCGGGCTGTGCAGAGGCTGGTATAGGGTCAATGTTATCGGAGTAGAACTGCGTAGCTTATGCCAGCGGGGAATCAATCTCGAAGGACGCGACAGCAAACCGGCTAAATGCTTCAGAACGGTGGTTTCTTTCGGTCTGCTAGACGAGGCTCCATAGTCGGTGGTGAGTGACCTCAGAAATGCGATTCGGGACTCACGCGAAAGTACAGCCCGAAGCAGTGGTAATCTGTCATTGGTAGGTATTGGAGCTGGAAATGGCTTGTCCGGGTCGCCTAATAAAACACGGTAGGCATTCTCAGCACCGCGATGGGCGATTTTCTCCTGATGATGAGGCTTAAGGAGAGTTGTATTGATCCATGTCTCCTTTCTTTGCACAGCCGAAGCATTCTTCTCTTCCGAGGGAGTATTTTCCACAAAGCGAGAATATGACCGAGGCCATCTTCGAGGCTGGGGAAGACTTGCGCGGGGCGATGGCTGGGGGTGCTTGCTCTCCGGTGAGATTATCCTTGCTCGAGGTTGTGCTTGGCCAGAAAGCTTGAAACCCTCTACCGCAGTGAGGAATGGAGGTTTCGGTGGCCTTGGCGGTCTCCAATTACTCCCACCTTCATCAGTCAAGAAGCTGCATGAGCCGTTCTCTAAGCTGCAATCTGGGCAGGTGATCGAGATGATGTTCGGCTTATGTGATGAGAGCGCACTGCTTCTTTCGCGGTACGGGTACGCAGACGAAAGTTGGTTTGCCTGTTCGCCTTCCGACGCCGGACTATTATTTGGATTTGTCGGCAAGGGTTCGTCAAAGACGAAGTGCATGACGGGTACTGTTGAAGTAGTAGCTTTGGCGTTCGTCTTTCGGCCATTCCGGACGTCGTCGAATTCAAGCACATGAGACCGATCTGATCTGGTTGCATACTCGTCGAAGCCTTCCGATTCCGTGAGCCTGGTCTTATTTGGAGATTTTGACGGAGTGACTGGTTCATTCTCTTGCAGATGCTCCTCCAGCGAGAACTGAAATGTATGTGAAAGCTCCATTCTCAGCTATTGTAGGTATCTGAAAGTGGGCAACGGGAAGAAGAGGCCTGTGAAGCTTGTCAATTAGATATAAGGAATCGAGAGGTTGCGGGCCAAGGAAGGAAGTTAGATAGGTTGCGAATCCATTTTGGGAAGGTGCGATCCCCTCCCCAAGACGATCACTTGAGTGTGAAGACTTCATGATTCCAGCGTAGGGCACATGGTAGGTAAGGTGCAACTATCATTGAAAGGACCTTGCCGGAGAATTGCTATAATTCTACAAGTTCAGATTGCAATCGCGAGTGGTTATGTACATCAGGTATCTATTTCAGGACGGCTTGCAGGGTCTCCAGAACCTGTGACAACGTTAGTCATTGAGTCCAGGTTCATGCTAATGCGTTTGTGGATGACCTACCTCGAGCTCAATCTTAGCCTCAGCAATGTCCTGCTCGCTGCCACTACCATTGGCAATCTTCTGGACCTCGGCAATCTGGGATCTGACAGCCTGTAATTGAAAGATAACGGTCAAAAAGTATATCACGACATTTGTTCGTTTCCACAACTTACATCGGCGCTGAAGTCCTCCAGGGGGTATGCCTCCACGGCGTTGATGCTCAGAGCGGAGTCAGGCTGAACGACCGCGAAGCCACCAGAGACTAAGAACGCAGACTTGTTAGTGCGACGCTGAAAGAAAGCAATGCGACATTCGTGGTAACCGCGACATCGCGGCGCAAATATTAGCGAGGTTGTTCGGACGTACGGAAGAACTTCTTGTTGGCACCACCCTCCTCAACGATCTCAACGAGACCGGGCTTGAGCTGCTCAATTGAGGGAACGTGGTTGGCGAGGACACCCATCTCTCCGGACTCGGCGGGGATGTTGACCTGGACACTGTAGGGAGGTCGTCAGTACGCATTCATGTCGTGATCAGAATCGTCGGTCGTCAATCAGAAGGAGTTAGCCGTCACGTACACGCCGGTCGACTTGAAGATAGTCTATTCCAAGATATTATGTCAGTTCCAGCATATATGACGAGCAGGATGCGTTCAGTTATTTCGGATCGTACCTGGTGAGGAAGGGCCAGAGAAAGCTTGATCTTGTCCGACACAGCCTCAGCGTAACCTCTGCGCTGAAGAGGAACGCGGAGAGCAGAGGGACGGGCCCTGAGAGCGGAGCGAGCGAAGCGAAGAGAGCTCATCTTGCAATGGATGGAAGGGAGAAGTGGTGATGGTATCCCTCTTGAACCTGGGTCAAAGATGCAAAGGTCGAAGTCCGCTGCCGGTTGTTCCCTAGCGGCTCTTCAGGTCACGTGATGTAACTTGACACCGGCAACCCTCGAACTCAACACCATCTTAGCCAGGTATGAACGACCCGATATTGTTTGTTATACACAAGGTCTTGTTCATCGATTGACGACAAAAATTTCTTCTATTCTTGAAGGATGAGCGTGTCTCGCGAATTGCTAGGACATAGTCTCCGTCCCGCATTGCGACCACATCGATTGCCAACCTTCCGTATCCATTTCGGACAGCAGTGGCATGCTAATGCCATCAACAGATACTTTCAAAAGAAATATCAATGGCAACTGCTCTACTGATGAATACATTGATTCCGGAAACGTACTCCACACAATTCAACCAACATGGATGTCTCAAGCAGCACGATATAAAGTCACGTGATATCAGTTGCCTGTGGCTTTAACCTTCGTGCCGGATATCCCACGCTTATGCCATGTATTTTCGCGCTCACAATGGCTTGCTGAGCACCCGAACTATTGCTGACCGGCCCTACTGTCCTCCTGAAACAAGCAAGCGGTCACTGGCACTATTATCACTCCGTCATCCTCCATGCCAAGCGATAACTATTGGCATTGGACTTAGTAATCAGGTCACGGGACGCGTTCACACTTGCGACCGGTCTTATGAGGTAACTAGTACTTCATCTTGAGAATTGAAAGTTGCCCCCTACGAGTGTCAAAATATGAAATCGATCCTATAGCAGACGTAATGTCGCAGAACATAGAGAAACAGCCTGATATAGACCGGCAGCAAGTGCTGTTGTGAACATAAGGTAGACATTTGGCGCTGCCGGACGTAAATGGACCAATGACGCTAGCCGCCGTCGCAGTAAGCGAAATCCCACACAAATCTTTCCCAGCGGAACCCTAGCCCGAATCTTCGGGGGGGTCTCTAGCCTTCTGCTCAGTTCAAGGACATCTTCGATCCGCCAACTCATCGTCAACCCGTTTCTTGTTGCGACACATCCCGTCAAGATGGCCAGTACGTTACCTGAACCCCGGCATTCTGCAATTCTCGAATCGATTTTATACCGGCATAATATCCCCGGATTCTGCGGAAGTCGCTGACGGTTATTTTCACTTGAACAGAGTCCAAGAACGCGTCTCAGCACCACCGCAGCCAGAAGGCTCACCGTAACGGGTTCGTACTGTCCTCAGCTATTTGAGATCGGATACTAGTTGGGAGGGAAGGATTTGTTGCAGTGATGGATTTGGCATCACCGGATTGGTTTGGTCCGGGATGACTCGCGACCAGCATGCAACATATCCACCAACTACATTCGAAGAAGGAAAAGCAGGTCGCTGATATTTACCCTTTGTTTCCAACAGTATCAAGAAGCCCAAGACTCACCGTTACCCTTCCCTCAAGGGTGTTGACCCCAAGTTCCGCCGCAACCACAGACACGCTCTCCACGGCACCATGAAGGCTCTGGTACGTTGATCTTTGCCGCTGCTGAGTCGGACGCAGCTGGCCGGAGGACATGGCTAACTATCCCACAGAAGGAGCGCAAGGAGGGCAAGCGGGAGGTCGCATAGATTGATTCATTCGAAATTAAATGGGAAGCGATTTGAGTTGGTTTAACGTGCGATGACACAGAGCGTCATGTCGGAAGAGCCTGGCTGGCGACGGCTTGTTAAATAACACTAACAAAAATGGATTCGATTCCACGACTTGGCCATCGTGACTGCCAGAGCATGATCTCATGCCTTTGTTCCGATTCGATTCAGTTTCAAGTCTGTCTTTGCTTTTTTTCTACACCGGACGATTGCATCGTCATCAGGCATATGTGTGTACAGCTTCGTGTCGTTTCCATGCGCGTTTGCTGAAGGATTATTTCAACGTGCCGAGAAGAGATCCCATGCCCTCCTATTACCAAACACCCTTTCTCTTTCTCTCCCGTGGCGAGAGGGTGCATGGATGGAGGGCTACATATCGTAAGCAGATAGTCTAATATCAATCACTTTCAGTTTCCTTTATGTTGAATTTGTCTGTGATCAATGCGTTGATTCAAAAGAATCTGCTTCAAGGCATCTTCTACACCCTCCAAACAATAAGCCTCTTATCAAACCCACCACTAACAAGCCACTCCTCTTTCACCACCCTGTCGTCCCGCTGCACCTCAACCCACCCAGCCCAGATAGCCCGTACCTTCGATCCAACCTGATGCCCATCTTTCAACATCGCCGTCACCTTCCCCGTCATAGCCTCCACCCCGCGAATCACCCCATCATCCCCATTCACCCACACTCCCGACCCATCCGGCCGCCAAACTACCTGCGGAGTGGAGTACACCGTCTGCGGCGCAAACGTATTCGCTTGGATCATGATGGCCGCGTCTTCGCGGTTCTGAAGCGCAAGCGCAGCAAACGCCTGCGTCGCCTGTGTCTCCGGCTCCGCTCCGCCCATGGGACGAGGCCCCGGCACCTCCTGCTCGTGCTTGGGGAATAGCAGGCGCACGATGATGACTTTCATGTGCGGGAGGGTCGAGGTCGCGACGGCTACGAGGCCGGGATCGTGCGGGCTCAGCGCGAGACAGGATGGGGAGAACGCCACCCAGGCGTTGGAGTGGGGGGCTAGGTTCTGCTTGCCGAGGAGCTTGCACTCGGTGGGTGTCTGCGTAGGCGTTGATGAGGGGACGCCGTAGTAGAAGAGGTAGGTCGAGTCGCGCCGTGAGGCGAGCAGGACGAGGTCCTGGGTATCTGGATGGCGGACGAAGAGGATCGATTCTGGGTTGGTGATTAGGTTGATGTGGGCGATGGGCTCGTTGAGCTGCACCGACTCAGGCTCAGAATCTCCTGCTCTGCTGGGGATACGGAGACGGTAGAGTAAGATCTTGGAGTCCCAGCCGGCGGTAGCGACCCAGACGACATTCGGTGTAGTTTCACTATCGCCTGGCTGGTCGTCTTCATGTGCAATCACCTTGACTGCATACTTGGCATGGTCTTTACGGCGTGACAGTATCTCGGCACCCCGTTGGAGAAGAAGCTGGCCGGACATATTGGTCATAAGGATGTATTTGCAATTCTGGATAGGGGCGTATGATAGCACCGGGGAGTCAGATACAGCAAACGAAGTGACAACATCGTTGCCTTCGTCTGTCTTGAAGAGGTGCACTTGTCTATCTGCGCCTGTGGCGACGATGTAATGTGACGGGTCATCTTGATTCTCCTTTGGACTAGGATTCTGCCAGGGCTCTACCGAACATGCTAGGAGATTGGTAGACGTTGGTGTTTGGATGACATTTGGTGTTGAGGGTGCTGGGCCGTGTCAGCAAATATAAATATCTCCGCAACATCGAGGCTGCAAGTCAGAAAGGGAACGATAGTTGGCTGACCTGGAACCGTCCAGACGTCTTTCTCTTCATTTTGACGGTATCGCTCGAACTTTACGCTCTCATCAAATACTTTTTTCTCCTCAAGGACCCCTTCGATGGTCCACTCGCTCTTGTCGGCCTTTCCATCCGGTTGCCCCGCGTCGGCTGCAAGTCCCGCTTCTCGGATGAATACATTCAGGGTCTCTGTATAATTATTCGAACGAAGGAAGCGAGCTACTAGAACACTAGCCAGCTGTGTTGTTGTCGTCATCTCGTCGATTGATTTGTCTAGCGATCGAAATGTTTGGCAGAGGGAGCTGAACGAAGTCAAATCGCTGGAAGCAAGTTCCGTTTAAGTGATATCAGTACCTTACAGAAACAACCATAGAAAGTTTAGAATTAAATCTCAGCGGCTTCATTGCTTAGAACTCTAGTTAATTGTTATAGTAATACAGATTGAGTAGAGATTTGCATAGTTCAAAAGATCCGGATAAATCAGCTATGCAATGGTATCAGACGATCCCTAGATTTAGAGCAGAATGAAACGAAGTAACAGACTCCAAATTTTGATGCTTCATGCAAGAGCTTGCCTTCCCTTAGCCAAACATGTCCTCTGCCCTCCTTCGAGGGCCGCCTCGTCCTTCTATCTTATCAGAGAATAACTCTTTGCCGGCATTGGACTTGTACTTGGAAGGGAACAGCTCCCGGACAGATGCGCCTCGACCCTTGATTGACATGCCGTTGGCCGCACCTCGAATCGAGATACCCTGGTCCTGGCCAGCTACTCCACGAATGTTGACCCCGTTTTGATTCGCCGAGTCTGGAAACAACTCGATGTTCTTACGCGACGAGGCCTGGTCCCGAGCGCCATCCACCAGCGGCACAGAGATTCTCCTCGAAAACAGATCTGCTGTCTCATCAGCGGCATCGATTGCATCTGAGCGGCGATGATTGCTTTGTTTGCTTGGGAGAAGTTCTTTCTTGAGGTAACTCGACGTTGGTCTGTTTGGAAATAGCTCGCGGGCATTGGAATCGCCGTCGCTAGTACGAGAGGAAAAAAGCTCCTTGCCTTCGTTGCGACGGATAAGCTGTGGCGAGCGCTCCCGGAAACGACTCCGCTTGCCGCGCTCCTCTTGCTCTAGACGACCACTCTCGGCCAGTGTGTCACGACCTGGAGAGGCGCTCCGATTCCGAAGGCGGCCAGATAAACGTCCTTCGTCTGGAAATAGTTCCTTCTGTCCCCGCCGTGTCCGTCCGTTGCGACCTCTCTCTGAGTCTGAATAGTCGGTGCTAGCACGTGGGCCTTCATCGTCGTACATATTGGCGCTGAAACTGTCGTCCGCGTCACGGTCTCGTCGCCGTCTAAGCTCCCGACCGTCGAACCGTCTTCGTTGATAGTCACCATCGCTCGAGGGTTCACCATGACGACGTCTGTCGGAAAGTTCTCGTCGCAGCTTCTCGCGAGGGTCGTGTTCAGGGTGCATGAGATAAAATCGACTGGATTCGTATGCCCGTGGCTTTTTGCGATCGGTCTTCACTGCTGACCTCACTTGAAGCACAGATTCAGGGTGAGTTGACAACGCCTTGGCAGACCGTAAGCGCAAAGGTGGGAATGAAGATGTATCTTCCTCTTCGCTGGCCTGCGTAAGAGCTGCCAGAGCTTGCAGACCAACTTCGGGAGATGAGTAGATGATATTTGCGGATGTATCGTCGATCCACTCGATGCGGGAAGGGATCTCGCCGGGGAAGTAATCTGTCGCGAATTGCTTGATATTGTCCGTAGTTAAATCATCAACACCCCGTATGTGAACCTTCTCATACTGCGCTTCAGCTGTTGTGGAATCGACCAGGCCGTCTTGACTAGTGACTGTTGTGAACGCGGGTTCCTAAGGTAGAGACATGTTAGTTATCACGAGAGACCAAAGAAGACAAACTGGCCTCACTGTTTCAATTGGCTCTGGCTCTGGAAGCGGTCCGAGGTCAATATCCATGTCGATATCCATAGAGGCGTCCATGGCGATGGAAGGTAAGTGAGCACCGTTTGCCGGGTCAGGCTGTGTCATGCTGGCAACCTCCATGAGGAGGAGACAAGATGCGTGTACAAAGGAAAATCGGCAAATTTGTAAAGGCGGATAATCTATGAGAGAAGAGAAAATTGATTGAGAGGCCGTAAAAGATGTGGAGTTGATAAGTATGCAGCGAACTGAAGCAGCAGCGCGTTCCGCAGGTGATGAAGTTACTTAGAGCACTTCCAGGTTGCCCAACTGGGAAAGGCGTCGGGCGGAGTAGAGCTCCTCCTCCGCCACATACATAAGAGAGATATACACGGAGCGAAATATTTCTTTGAGCGTGGTCTAAGTGTTCAATGGATGACTCGGTCTCTAGAATAACACTGACAGACTACTTGCACGATCTCTGGCAAGCTGTAGTCAGTCGAGGAAATGTGAATTGAAGATCATGGCTTGATCTCCTTAGATTCCTACAGTAAAGCTGGAATGAGCTAGCGATGAGCTTCAGGTGATGATTGACCGGCAACGAAGACCACTTGCAAATCTTCAGTTTGATTTCACTGAGTAACCAGATACGACTGCCTTCGTCGTGGGAATTGATGACATAGATGAAATCGAATTCACTCATTAACATCCTGTTAATATTAATACTTCGTAGATACTCCCCAACTATCTATAGCTCCTCAGTCCTACCCCCACTCGGCCCGGTCCCGCCACCTCAGGGCATAAAACAAGAACAGCAACTCATTCATCAACGTCTCTTGGCAAGTCCACGATGCTTCGACAATAACACAATCGAATTAATGATATAGACATCATTGTAGATGCAGTCCTATTTCTCATCTTATGCGCTATATCTAGTCCTGTGTTAAAACACCCTGTTTAGGTTGGCTTACCCCAAGGTTACCATAACGCCATCTCTGATGATATGAACTTCCCTAATCAACGAATTTGCTAGGGCATATATAATCAGACCATAGTCATAGATATAACCGCCCATGAGCGATCTTCACAAGGCATTTGCCAAATCAAAGCTGGCCAAGTTGCCGCCCGAAGCCCCTCCTCTATCCGAGTCTGAGTCTTCGTCAATGAACCCCCCCGCCGAAAGCAGTCACGATGAAGACTCCTCTTCAGTCTCATCAGCAGGGACCGTGATTCCATCGCCGAGCAGGCAGCTGTTCGCCAGAGCCAGCCGTGGGTACGTAGCGCATCATACCCCCATATCCCCGGATATATTCACCTGCCTACCCCACAGGACCTATTGTTCTTATTGTGACAACCCGCTAATAACATCCAGACCATCCGACTCCTCCTCCCTGAGCTGGTCAGAATTCTTCACCCAAGAGCTCTTTCTAACCCGCGAAACCGACACTCTTCGCATCATCCACCATGTCTATCTCACCCCACCCACCGACTCAGGTCCCCTCTTCGTCATGCACCACGGAGCCGGCTCATCAGGCCTCTCATTCGCAACCTGCGCAGAAGAAATCCGCAAGATCCTCCCCAAAGCCGGGATCCTGTCCGTAGACGCGCGCGACCACGGCCAGACGTCTGTGCAGAGGGCGGATGGAAGCGGATTGCCCGTCGAGCTAGATCTTAGCCTTGAGACTCTGCACCAGGACCTGGTCTACGTGGTCCGCAAGACGCAGGCGGAAATGGGCTGGGAGGAGCTGCCCGACCTGGTTCTTGTGGGGCATAGTCTCGGGGGTGCGGTCATTACTGATGTAGCGAAGAAGGGGGAGCTAGGCTCGAAACTTCTGGCTTATGCGGTGCTGGATGTTGTTGAAGGTATGATATCCTATCCTTCCAATTATTTCGTGTGGAGATTACTGATAATGAAGGATACAGGCTCGGCCATGGACGCCCTCCAAAGCATGGAGAAATATCTCTCCACTCGCCCTTCCCGATTCCCCTCGTTGACATCGGGTATCGAGTGGCAGTATGTCATTATCTCTTCCTCTACACCGAAAGAAACATTATACTAACAGCTCCAGCACCCGGTCCCGAACAATCCGAAACAGAACCTCAGCTCGAGTCTCCGTCCCATCCCTCCTCTACAAAGAAGAATCCCCCTCCGACCCCTCCAAACCATGGGTCTGGCGGACCAACCTCTCCGCCACGAAGCCCTTCTGGGAAGACTGGTTCATCGGCCTCAGTCGGAAATTCCTCGAGGCGCGCGGCGGGAAACTGCTCCTGTTGGCTGGGACAGATAGGCTGGATAAGGAGTTGATGATCGGGCAGATGCAGGGTACCTCTCTCTGTTTCTCTGGCGTGTTCTGCTGAATGTGCTGACTTGTGCCAGGAAAATATCAACTCCAGGTCCTCCCCGAAGCGGGCCATTTCGTCCAGGAGGATATGCCGGCGAAGACGGCGCAGATTCTGGTGGACTTTTATAAACGGAATGATCGGAGTGCGCTTGTGCTTCCGCCAAAGGTGGCTGATATGCAGGCTTCTGCTGCCATGCTGAAGGGTAAGGGTGCTGGTGCTTCATTTAGTGCTTCACATCTGCAGAAGCCGTAGATAGTGAAACTATTTTTCTTTCTAATGTTGCGGGGATTGCCATGCCCCCTATAGACCTACAAACGGACTTGATTAAATCATATTACTGCAGAAAAAAGCCAGGGACTTCTTTGTATTATTGCTATTGCCAATGTAACACCGATGCCTCCCCCCGACGCCGCCGAATATCAAGCCACCAAGCCCCATGATGGTCCAGTGTAAGGGAAGAGATAAAAATACAACAGGGTATCTGGCGCCACTTGTGCAACGTAACGAAACTCACAATTCTCGTCAAGGAAGATAAGCCCCGCCGGCAATGATCAGATTCATGTTGGTGAACTTGACTTTGTAGACGGGACTCTTCTTCGTCGGGAATGCACTGATCTGATCAGGTGTGACCACGACATCCTTTCCTTTCTTCTTGCCCATTCCCGGAGCAACCGAGGTCGAGGGTTGGGTGGAGGTGGTCGAGGGGTTGCCAGCATCGACCTTTGTGCCTGCTCCGCCTTCTCCAACTACGCGACCTTGGGACGGATCTTGGGCAGGGCCGGTGACATCCCACACACGGACAGTGCCGTCGGCACCGCCAGAGACCAGGACAGTTGACTCAACGCTCCAGCTAAGGGACCAGATGCCTCCTTTTCCATGACCGCGCATGCGCTTCAACAGTCTTCCGGGTGCCAGATCCCACAAGAGGATCGAGCCTTGATCGTCTGCGGATGCAAGAAATTTGCCGTCTCGGCTGCAGGCCAAGGCCGTAATATTGCCCGTGTGGCCAGTGAACATCCGCACAGCGTTCCCGGTGGTGACCGCCCACATGCGGACCGTATGGTCGGAACTGCCAGTGAAGATGTAGGCGGAATTCGGGTGGAAGCAGATGCAGTCCACGTCCTGGTCATGGCCGACGAAAATGCGCTGCTGACGAATATGGTCTGTAACCCAGAGACGAGCGGTTTTATCATGTCCTCCAGAAACAAAATAGTGACCGAAAGGTCCCCATTGAAGATCCCAAACAGGCTGATCATGGCCCTTGTAGACGACCATGCACTGCCAGAGATCAAGAGACCAGAGTCGGATGGTCTTGTCTGCAGAGGAGGAGAGTAGCCAACGCGCGTTGGTCGGCGCTACAGCACTCTCGGAGCGTGTGGCAGAAGGCGCAAATGCTACTGCATAGACCGGACCAGAGTGGCCAATCAGACGACGCGAGTTCGAGGGAGGCGCATCATCCACGCTGTCGTATGTTGTTTGGATTTTCTTGCCATCCATGCTCCAAACACGAATATACGACTCCTGCATGCCAGCTGCAACGAGCATATTATCGTCGGAGAAATCCAGGCAATTGATTCTATCACTCGTCAATAAGACTTCCAGTCAAAGAAAACGGTCATTACTCACCCGTCATAAGTGTTGTGGAATGTGAACATGCAAACACTGACTGCAGGACCAACACCTCCCGTCCGGCCCTCGATCCTGAACCGATCACGATTCTCTTTCACCTTTTGGACTTCCAGAGCCACATCGCGTGCGGTCGAGGGAGGATATGGAATGTCGGCACGACTGGGCGCTTCGTCGTCCTCTTCCTTTTTAATCATCTGGTCAAACTCCTGCACAAGACTGTTGTGGCCAGGTGCCGGAGGGTTCTTGATGTCTTCGTCTGCTAATTCGCCTCGTACGTCGGTCTCGAGCGTCGATTCCATAGAAAGTTTGCCGAGCCTAAGCCGGGGCAATGTTCCAGCCATTGCCGGATTATCGCCGGTGTAGGCCGATCCAGGATGGTGACCGGGAATGCCTTCATCTTCAGCCGGAAATGTCTGCCCCGCTCCAGCTTGGCCGAGCATAGCAGCGAAACTGAAACGATCGTCGGACGCACGCTCCTTGGTAATGATTGTACAGTAGCTGCTGAGAATAGCCGACATAACTGAGCCTCCCTCTTTTGACTTGTTTTCGAGAAACTGCATAAGATTCGCAAATGCTGGGTTGCTGAGTACTATGCGATACTTGTTACCCCGGTAGAGTTTGGCCGTAGCGTTATCCTGAACATGCTCAGGAAGGCTGATGGGTTCCAGTTTGCGGACATCATCTGTGTGCTCTGGGAGGAAAAGATTCTTGTTTATATCAAAGAACTGTTTGGCCTCTTGTGGATAAAAGGATGTCACCATGTTGAGAAAAGAGTAGACAAAGAGCGGCCACAGAACGCGCCTAAGTTCCGGCTGTCCGCAGATAAGCATTGCCCAAGTTCATGATGAGAAAGTGGCCTACCTTGTACAGATCTAGATTGTCTTCAACCCAAGATTTCAGCATATCTAGATGCATGCCAGATTAGTATATGATTAGATGAAATGCTAGTAGGAATCTCCTCACCGAACCCCATTCTATACTTGGGACGTGCATCCTCGCCAAGAGGAGGTAAAGGACGGCCATCGATTTCTTGGTTAGCTGATTCCATGCGCAGCATGGCTTCAGTACGGCTGTATCCTTTCTTGGCCAGGTAATCAATGACCTAGATACGTTAGCAACACAGGAAATCGCCTGTACATGATGTAGAAGCAAGGCACTAAATGGAGCACTGAATAATGATCGACTCAGTTCTTTACGGGATATGAAAACTGGAGCCGTGGTGTCGAGCCAAGCACCAACACCTGGCTCAAGCGAAACACAGCCAACACAAGTCGCTTGTCAATGATGAAACACACCAACACAAGGGAGATACACTGCGCGGAACCACGAAACTCATGCACCAAATCTTTAATACTTACTATTTGATTCAGATTCTGCTGCGACATCGCACCACTCGGCGGCGGCGGTGGAGGACCCGGAGTTGGTGCTCCAACTGGAGTGGTAGCTCCCATGGGCTGCTGGGGAGGCATAGACATACCACCACCACCGGGGCCGATACTTGCACTTCGAGGTGCAGGGCTCGGGGCCCCGCCTGGCGCAGACATAGCGCGACGCTAGATGTCCAGATACTGATGTCGCTTCTCTAGTTGAAGCCAAAAGCTGCGTTAAGAGAAGATGCGAAAGTGAGGTGACTTGGGATGGATCAGTAAACGGGAGGCTTGCGAAGTCACGTTTCTGATATTGAGCTAGGACTTTCTGGGGTTAGCGCTGTGGCTTGGGTTAGGTAATCAGGCTTGTCACTGTCCAGCAAATAGCACGTGATGACATAGCTATGTTACTCTTACTTTGACCTTGACCTTATCTTCAATTGGGTTTCAACGAAGATAAATTTCCGGGTGAAATCCCTCAAATGTCAAAGAGATGGCCGAGGGCGGGAGCTCTGCGCAACCAGACCAAGTATTTACTTCAGCGGACCGAATCCGTCAGTTGAACGAGGTGGACAAGGTAAGGAGGTAGCTCTGCGCGACTCTCTTTCAAGATAGACACAAACGAGCCTTACGCAGCCGTCACAGAATCGCTTAGCTAGCAGACACTGACCGCTCGCAGGATGTCGCAAAACTAATTCACTCCGCCGGTCTCGCGATCCAAGCCCTCACAAACGCCAGGACGTCCGACTCCCCCGAGGACACTTCCCTCGAGTCGCATAAAGCGCGGTTCAAAGAGGCCACCTCGCAGTACTTTGCGCTCCTTTCCTCTATCGATGTCAGATTACGGCGCCAGGTATACGCTCTGGAGGAAGCTGCTATCTTAGCGCCGGAGTCGGCCTCGAGGACGGGCGACTTACCTGGCGCTGGCGGAGGTGCAACGGGTGCTACGAACCCGTTGGATGTCAGCTGGCTGAATAGCAGGAAGGATACTGTAGGGAAAGACAAGGAAGCTGAGCTGTGGGCTGCAGCGAGGCAGTTCGTGGAGCAACTTGGCGATTCCTCAGGTGCGAGCGTGAAGATGGAAAATGGACATAAGATGGAGGTCGATTAGAGGCCTGAAACGTTTCGAGGCGCCGACTACTCAGCTGATCTCAGCGCGCTGAAGCTTTTGGTCTTACAAGTCTAGCTACATCTTATCGGGGCCAACCAGTAGTGCTATATGATACCCACACACATTGAATTGGAGCAGTTATCACTTCCAGTATGCTTCTGTGAAAGAGTTTATTCGTCGGGGCTGAAAAGCAACACAACTATTTACTTTCGTTTCCCCAGAGATCACAAGTCTTGACACGTACGGCAGAAGCTTTGACGATGCGAAATAAGGAGTAAGAACATGGGCATGCTCATGGTAGCAGGACAAGCACGGACTCTAGTTGACAGAACGCAGGGAGCAATAGCTTGCTGATGCCTACCGCTGCATAGACCTAATCATCTCCAGATGCGCAGCCTTCTCTTTATTGGTTTCCGAGAGCGGTGCGAGGCCTGTATTCTTGTCAGCATCCATTTCCTTGGTCTACACTGACAACAGAAGCGACTTACTTCGAAGTTCACCGACGACATCCTTGGCCTTGCCAAAGTAGACCTCCTCTGTATCGCCAGCCAGATTAGCATGTGTCAAGACAGCAAACTGAGCATCATAAACAGGACCCTCCACAGGTGACGTACGCAATAAGTTCCGCATCTTCAACTCCATATCCTCAACGAGCCTACCCACATTGGCAACATGGCTGGCATCCGACTCCACAGGCAGATCAACCTCCATCTGCCGGGTCATATTGCCGCTAAGATCCATCTCGCCGAGGGCCTCATTCTCGTTCGCCAAGTGCAGAATCACCGTGCTCGTAAGCTTGTAATGAGACATGCGCGCTCGATCAGTCGCCTCAAAGACATGGATGCTGTCCCACTCGCCCGAGCTCCTCGCACCGGGTGTAACGCCTGTCCGCAGTCCCATTAGCAAAGCCCAGATCTCACCAGCCATTAGGAGGGCAAACCTTTCTTCAGAAGGATAACACCCGCAAACCCATCATCCAAATCCCAAAAGTAAACGCTGCCCACTCCTCCCTCGTAGTACAGCTCCCGATACACATCAAACGCCTCGTTAGCCGCAACCTCGAGCTTCCTCACCCGCTCGCTGGGGACCGTCCCGTCCTCCAGCGGCGGATCGAACTCATTGCTCCAAGGTGAGCGGTAGCTGTCTCCGTCCCGGTTGTAATCGCAGAGCAGGTAATCGCGGTTCGTCTTCGGGCAGCGGCGGATCTCTAGAGGCTGGTCGACGGAGGAGAGGAGGTCTTCGGTCAGGTCTGGGAGGATCGATGTGATGGCCTGCAGATTCTGTTTCGTGTCGCGGGGATTGAGGCGCCGAAGGAGATCGCTAGAGAGTAGTTGTTATGGTCAGCTTGAGCTGTTGTTGTCTCCGAGCGGGGTTACACTCCGCTGTCTGGATGCTCGTTCTGAGGCCCAAGATGTGGAATATGAGGTATATGTGCGGTTGCTGGGAAATGAAGACTTACAGCGCACTGTCAAATTGGATGTCGGCCATGGCTGTGAGGTGTGGGAAGAGTGTTGTATATGTGTAGCTCTACGTGAAACCGGACGTCCCTCTTGATTTGGCCGATTAAGGTGCGTGCGCGGACAAAGTGGGGGTGGCATTTAGGCAGCCCTGAGCTTGCAGAACGGCCTCCGTGGGCATACCATGGTCAACCCTTTGAACAAAAAAAGGACTCGAGACTGATCTATTGCTATCTAATTTGGGGTATCTAGAGACAAAGATAATCTTCCAAAGCCAAGCTCAAGTATCCAAGAGAGTCCGCGCTGACCCAAATGTCATTCCTCACTGTCATCATCAAGAACAAATCTGTTCCGTTTGCGAGAAGCATGGCGCTCTGCGCTGCGATTGAGAAGTGTCTCGACATCAGGGAGATCAAGATCTGATTCAAAATCATTTAGGCTTCTTTGCGACGAATAGAAAGGTTTTGCGGTGTCAGGTTCCAGAAAAGATGAGATCAACTTCTCAGGGGACAGCAATTCGGGAGTGCAATCGTCCTCATTTTGGTCTTTTCGCACAGGTACGTTGTTTGGCCTTGGGGTAGTCGACTGCTTTTTTGAGGGGTACAGCTTCTTCGCAAGCCGTAGAGTGTTCTGTGCTGGAGGAGCCGATTCGCCAGAGAAGACCGAGTCCTGAATTTTCTTGTTTGACTCCAGAGCCAACACTTTTTTATATCGGCTTTCACAATCAGCACTCACCTTACTCATCTTTTGGAGAGTGCCAATCATGCGGCGGGTCAAGTAACCATGTTTAACAGCTTTTGTCGGCCTGGGAACGGATTGCAGGCGAGGATAGGCGTCGACACGTGGGTTCCGGATGAACTCTGGGCTAGTGCCTCCTATATGACAATAGCGTCGCTCAAGATCCTGTTGCTGAGCTGGCGTAAGGAGAATTTCGTCCAGGGCGGGAATCTCCACTGGCTCTGGCGTTGGTTTGCGGACGGCTCTCTTAGAATCTGCTTTCTTCGTCACTTTCCCAGTGAGACTGGACGCCTTTGCAAAACCAGTCTCGACGTCATCTGGCATATGGAACTTCTTCGGCGGCCTTTTGGGGGGCCGTGCTCTCCTTCTGGGCTCCGGTAAATCAGCCTGCGTGTTCTCCACCGGGATATCAATGTGCCTTTTGTCAACCACAGGTCGAACTCCTGGGGGCAAGATGCGAGGAGAGGTGTCATCATGAAAGGTGAAACGAGTACCGCTGGCTATCATCTGCTGCATTTTCTCATAATTGTCTTTGGCCTTGATATAAGACTCCTCTTCTTTGCCCTGCATAAGAAGCAACACGATATTACCAGCTCTCTTACGACCAGTACGTCCCATGCGCTGAAGCATGCGGATTGGCGACGCCGAAGAGTCGTAGCAGACGATGAGATCGACCTCGCCAATATCAAGACCTTCTTCGCCAATTGAGGTCGCCACGATAGTGTTATATGTGCCTTTCTTGAACTTCTGCACGATGCTCAACTGAGTCTTTTGGTCCATTCCCTCGGATCCTTTCGCGGTGCTCTGCCCTACAAACACGTGGGGTCGAATCAGAGGCTCGTACCGTTTCAGAACTCTGACAACCTCCTCAGCGCTGTCCCGAAAATGTACAAAGATCATAATTCGTGTTGCCGACTGATTCTGGTCTCCATCGGCTGCCGTTCCTTCCCCACGATCCATGAAGTGATTGAGTACGACCTGCTTGAGGTATTCTAACTTCGGGTGGCCGATGAATTCCGGGTTCTTAGTCCAAGGCTGGAGATGGTTCATGAGTTTCTTGAAGCTTTCGTCTTGCACAACTTGGCGTTGATACTTGCCGCCTTTTTGACCGTCAGTGTTCGACTGAAAGTGCAAAAGGTGCCGATAGAACGGCGTGATACCGTGATATTTCAGGAGATCGATTGCATGGGCCAAACTGGCGAGGACGGTGAAAATCGCGTTGACCTTGCCCTTCAGCCCAAGGTTCGCATTCCGCCCTGCATCCGAACCCATCCATTGCTGACGGGCCTTGGTGAGACCGAACGCGGTGAGAGCCATGGGATCCCTTCCCCAGTAGGCGTTAAGGTTACGAAGTTGGTCGACAAGCGGCTGCAGAGTCCTTGAGAAGAGGTCCATGCATAGCACCATTTCATCAGAATTCTGGAACGTTTGCACCTCGGTGTCTCGAGCATGTACGTACTCCCGAATGTCAAGTGACTGTTCGGTGCGAATCTCCACTTTGGCGATACCCAGGCCATCAATGACGGCTTGCACTGATTCCACGGTAGAACCTGGGGTTGCAGTGAGGGCTAGGACCCGGAAGCTTTTGTTATACCGCTTGAGGAACTTGACCACTTCCACATATGCATAGCCACCAGTGGCACGATGAGCTTCGTCAACAACAAGCAGGACGATACGTTTGGAGTCGGCTATTCCCGACTTAAGATCATTGATCAGGGTTTGAGGGGTCATGAAGAAAACACGTTTGGCCTTCCATTCCTCTGCGCGAATGCCTGGCGCGGCTTCACCAGTCAGCATTGTCGTCTGTGATCGCGGGATGCCGGCCACCTGGAAACAAGCAGAGATCTGCTGAGCCACGAGGGGCTTTGTCGGTGCTACGAAGATGATTTGAGCACTCTTTGTCCATCGATACCAATTGAGCATAATGGTTGCTGCAATGAACGTTTTTCCGAGACCAGTAGGAAGGGCCACCAGCAGATTATGGAAAAGACCTCGCTGTGCAATGTTGAATTGGTAGTCTCTCGTCTTCCCCAAATTAGTGGGGTAAACCCATGTATCTATAGCCTCCTGATTGAGTTTGTGATGAGTAGGAGGTTCATTTTGCTCCGGTGGCGAGAAAATTTGCTCTCGTTGCTGCGATGAGATGTCCGAATTTCGTGCAGCCATGTCGAATAACGTGGATTGCCGTAGGCCCAACGGGCGATTGGTGCTGAATTGGGACTGAACGGGCAGCCTACGCGCCGCTTGAGATGTCGGTCTGGGTGGCGACAAGGATAGGTCCGAATCGAAGGCATCATCCGGTATATCGTCAAGATCGAATGGCACATCCGCTGCAGGCTCTTTCAATGCTGCGGAAGGTGCGACAGTAGTCTGTGCTGCCGTAGACCTGGATACCGAAGAGGGATTATTTCCCCCATTCTCTTCCTCAAATGAGCGCAGCGATGCTGCAATAGCAGCCTCTATTTCTTTATCTTCGTCATAATGCTGATCCGGTGGATGACTCGCATCAATTGTAGTTGTTGTGGGCTCGGGCGCAAGAGGTTCGGGGCCAGGCTTCTTCCATCGAGGGCCACGAATCATCTCCGGGGGCGAAGGCGGCTGGGTCAATTGTGTGACGAAGATATTCTCCTGCAGTTTGTTGCGCTTTGGTACAAAGACCTTGTACTTGGAGGGTTTCTCAACATCCTCAAATTGAACGCCGTTAACAGACCCTCGGTCGGGCGATCGTAATTCATCCTCCCCATCGCCTTGATCTATGGAAAGATCGGATTCTAAGTTAAAAGCATGTATCAGTCCAGGTCGTAAGCAAATATTACGTCGTGGTAGCTTGCCTGCATCTTCATCAAAAAAGCCAGCATCTAAGCGCCGACGCTTTGCTGGACGGTTGTTCGTCTGGGCTGATTTAACTGCATCGGGTGTCCCAGGGACGATAACGTCGTCAATCTCATCGTCAAAATAATCATCAGAGTCGTTATCAGAATCGGACATGTCGCGACTCGCTTGACCTTAACCAAATGCCCCTCGTCGGATTCTAAGGCGCATTGTTTGATGATGAAGCGACGCGACGCGGTATCACCACATCACGTGAGACTAATTGACAGCACTGGCTGTTTGTCTTGTTTGCACCTTGCAATTTAGTGAATCGGTGGCGGCGCACGTCCTTCGCTTCTGGCCGGTTAGTGTTGCCGGTGATGGAGAAGTCATGGAAACCATTTTAGCAGCTCCACTTGGGCCTTTCGACGAGGATGGAGGAGGAAGATTCGAGATACCTTATCCAAGGCAACAGTCGTCCTATTCATACCAAGTTCTATGGACCTCAATTGTCGTGGTGGAAAAACGAGGGTACTGACGGAGCAGCATCCAGGATCGACAAAAACAAGCCCCTTATTCGCCTCACAATTTCCGTTCTGGTCAGGATCACAGGCACAGAAGTCAAAATTGAAACCTGGTCCGAGTCAAATGACTTTGGACTAGAGGCAGACTAAGGGATCTCTATTTTAGGCATCCTTTTCGTTCAATTCCGACCCCAGATTCCGCATCCACAATCTCCTCATGTCTCTGATCTTCTAATAATAATCAGCAAGGGTCTTCACTTTTCAGCCGAAGTTTGATGACATTGCAGGTGATCGAGGGATTCACAAATTGATAGTTACACAGTTACACTGAATTAGCATATCCTTATTCAGTCGAGTATCATTATGACCATCGCGAGGTAACTTTGGTCTATTGAGTGTCACCATATCAGCCAAACAGAAATAGCAACGGCGACGATGATCGGATCCTCCTTGGGAACCACGAAGAAACATTATGATTCTACACTCTATTTCGTAAGGACAGCCATCGGCCGATGCAGGCGATGCTACTGGAAGAATCAAGACTAAAAGACGACAACCTGATTTTCCCCAATTCTTCAAACAGCTTTGTCCAACCACAATGGTCCACAGAGCTAAGCTAGCTGAGGAGATGCTGCATGAAGCCTATGTACGCAGTCAATGGATGGATAAAGTCCTCAGAATAGTCCTAAAATCAAAAGAAAGTATTAGATAATTGACAAACAGGAAAGACTGAAACACCGCTAATGAGAAGGCGTAACGAGAAGAAAGCTGGGCACAAGACTTGGAATTGGAGCAGCTAGTCTAGGTATCCGCAGTGTGTCCAATATCCACAGGTCACAGAGACCCTTCCCAGCAAGGTTTCATTTATGATTCGATGATGGCCTGAGGGTATCTACCTTAGCTACCGTTGTTGGTCTTACTTTATTACTACTCCTGCCCCCATCTCCTGTTTTTCTCCTCTTCTTCTTCCTCATCATCAACAAACACCAGTCTCTCGTTTGTAGCAACATCTTCATTTCTCTTTCTTGCACCGAGATTCAAGTCTGTCGCTTCTGAAATCTTTACAGTCAATCCAATTCAAAATGAAGTTCAACAACATCATCGCCGTCTCCTCCCTCTTGGTCCTGGCTACTGCCCAGTCCACCACTACTACCACTTCCGCAGCCTCCACCACCGCCAGCCTGTCGCCCGAGCAGTCCTGCGCCGCCAAATGTGCGTATTTCCAGCTTCATCTTGAACTACCCATCACATAAAGCTAACCCTCGCGATTGCCAGGCGCTTCTAGTGACATTTGCTGCATTGCTGGATGCTTCAAGGTCCCCTGCCCTAGCGACCAGCAGGCCAACGACACCGTCAGCTGCGTTGCCGCCTGCCCTCAGGGCTCCGGCACTCCTGCCGACACCGATCGTTATGCCGCGTGCCAGAGCAGCTGCTACAGCAGCCACTTCTTCCCCGCGACCATGACCAATGCTGGTGCCACCGGCACTGGTGTCAGCTCCAACGAAGCGACCGCCACCGGCACTGGTTCCAGCGGCTCTGACAATGGCTCTTCTGGTATGTTGCTTGTCTTGACCATTCTTCAAACGATCCAGGAAGGTCAAAGCTAATTGAACAATCTGCAGGTTCCTCCACGACCTCTGGCTCCGGCACTGGTACCAGCAGCGGCACTAACGCCAGCTCGACTTCCAACTCTGCTGCCGTTAGCCAGCTGCAGCTCGGTGTCTCTGCCGCCGGTCTCCTTGGCTTCGTTCTTGCTGCCTGGGCTCTGTAAACGAGGGCATCCTCTTTACAGACACGGCCCGTTGGCTACGACCGGGTCCCAGCTGGTAATGAATCTCGAGACGGGAGTTAATAGGGGTAGGGACATGGGTTAATCGGGTTTATTTCTCTTCATTCTCATTGAAGTACTAATAAGGATGCCACCTAATACTGTGCCATAATTGCCTTTCATGTGTAGTACTTTCAAAATGTTTCGAGATACCAATGCGAACACGCTTGATTATGACTGGCTCTTACCTAGACAGCATGCGAACTCGGACTACATGCTTGCAATGTAATCAAGTAGATGCCAACGATGAATGACGAGATCTACTCCGTAGACCTGGAGATATTGTAGAAGATCCACACCTGACCGATAAGGCTGATAAGTACCGGCGCGTCAACTCCCGCTTAAACGCGTCAAACTCATACATCTTAAAAATAAACGGGTAGAAAGAGAACCGTACAACCATATCTTGACTTCTAATAGAAACAACTATCTACAGCCTGACGCCACCTTATTCACGTAATTTCCGGCACAGAACTTCCTACAATACACTACACTCATACACAACCCACCTCAACCAACACAAAACCCAGACTCCCAAAGTGACAGGAGGGAAACAAAATGGCCACCCCAACAGACTTCCACCACCTCTACACCTCCATGGCCACCTTCGTCACATCCTGCATGTCCGCCCACGACCCCTCGCACAACCCCGCCCACGTCCACCGCGTCGTCACGCTAGCCCGCACAATCCTCGAGAGCGAAAAACTCGCGCACCCGGACATCGCCTACGACGCGGACGTCGTCAAACTCGCGGCCTTGCTCCATGATATCGGGGATAGGAAGTATCTGACGCAGGTTGCTGCGGCGACGGCGACGGCGACGGCGACGTCTGCGGCTGGGGAGCAAGAGCAGCAGCAGAAGGCGGCGGTTGATCCGGGCAGGATGGTAGAGCAGGCGCTGTTGGCGCATGGGGCGGACGCGGCGCTGGCGGAGAGGGTGCAGACTATTGTGACGCATGTGTCGTACTCGAAGGAGGCCAAGGATCCCGCGACGGTGCGGAGGTTGATCGAGGAGGAGGGGTATGTGGAGTTGGCGATTGTGCAGGATGCGGATCGGTTGGATGCGCTGGGGGCGGTGGGGATTGGGCGGTGTTTTACGTTTCTGGGGGCGCAGGGGAAGAACTATCTTCGTCCCGGGGAACCGTGGGATATGAATAATGCTATACAGCACTTTGAGGAGAAGCTGGTGCGGTTAGAAGGGATGATGAAGACGCAGACGGGGAGGGACATGGCTCGCGTTCGGACACAGCGGTTGATCGAGTTTCGCAAGTGGTGGGAGGAGGAAATGGAGCAGGCAACCCATATTCCTTGAGAAGGGACATTGCAAGTTAGGCGTTGCTTGCAGGTTACCTATATACATATTTTCAAGGCCATCGGCAAGTGCATCATAGATCAAGCAATCCATTCCATAGATCTCATTCTGTCTATCCAATCAATACAGTATTTGGGGTATTTAGTATGTAGTTGCAAGAGTATCAGGCACACAGCAAACATCCAAAACCAAGCGAGAGTCTCAAGAAAGTTATCCTGGAGCCAGAAGAAGCACTCAAAACGAGACCAACCATGTGATAAACTCCAACGACCTCGAAACTGCCAGATTATCTCGTGCTGCTCTGCCTGTATGGATTTCTATGAATAGGCATGAGCACGATATTGAGAACAAACGCCAAAATCGGTTCAAAGTCTAGAATTATGTCAAGCTGCGCGGATGCGGTATGGAATAAGGCACAGAAGGTCCGATGTTGAATTTCAGACCCGGTCTCGAGCAAAATCCAGCACCTCACAGTCGTCTTCGAAGAAACCGTCGTCGACACCAGCGCCGGGAGCAGCGGAGACTGCCATAGAATGTCTTTTCTTCCTGCGAGTGGTGATAACGACTTCTTCAACGTTGCCGGTGCTGTTGCCCAGACTGATGAGGTTCTCCATTTCTCCCCCGAAGCCGTGGTGTTGTTCGTGCACGATATCGTCCTCGTCCCCGGTGCCGCCACCAGCGCTGAATGGCCGCACGTGGAGTTTGGTCAGCGAGATGCTGTCGCCAAAGATCCACTGGCCGCCCGGACCACACGTCAACGGATCACATACTTCGTTTTCATTCGAGAAAACGAAGAGATTGACTCTGTGGTCGGTGTGGAAGGGCTGGTAAGGCGCGTTCGTCTCGATCTCCGCCTGGGAGAGGGGCTGGCACCTAATCTTTGAGGTAATGTGGGGCCGTGAGTTTGAAGACGGCAGAGTTAACATGGCAGAGACAGTGTGTTCATGAGCGAATTTCCCAATCAGCAGTGGACCGCATGGAGCCTGAAGGTTCGCGGGCAACTTGTACTCGACTTCCTTGTTTCCAATAACCGACTGCAGCTGGCGATTCTTGTGAGTAGAAACGGATCGTTTGACCCGGTACAGCCGGAAGAATCCATTGTCTACCACGCCCAGGAAAGGCTGCCCTTTGCTCGAGATCCAAACAACACGAGACGCGGCTGGGTCACGGGCGAGACCGGAGAGGTGGAGTCGATTTTCACCTGCGTGCCGGAGAGTATTGACTGTACCAGTCGCCGCCCCCATCGATTTGCTAAGACCAGCAGCAACCACCCTCCCACTTCGGACTCCAGCCGCGGAGGGAATCGCGAACGCACCGACTGCAGGAAATGCAGAGCCGGCGGACGGAGTGCGGCCTCTGACAGCAGCCAGAATAGGCTGGGTTTTTCCGCCAACAAGTTTGAACGCCGCGGACAGAGGATTCGTCACGGCCGCTCTGTCAGTCGCTTCGTCCGTGGGCTGGTTGCTGGCTTGCGACTTGTGGGGTTGAGGACGCGCTCGCCGGAACGGAGGCCACTGAAAGGCACTACGGGGAAGGTCAAAAACGTGCACTGTACCCTTGCGGGTTATCACTGCCAGACGATCTCCGGACGGAGGGGACCAGATCACATCGACAATGGAAGACGTAGTAAGACGCGCGAACCGCGCAATTTGTCGCACGTTGGCTGATGGCATTGTGGAGTCCTCGGAGAGAAAGACCCCTGCCCGACAATGCCTAGCTTGCATCAAGTCCCAAACGTACTGGACGTCCCCCTTCTTGCTGGCTGTGAGTAGCATCAAGGAATTAGGGGAGAATGACAAGAAGCTACATCCGTTAGGGACCTGGAAGGTAGCGATGGGGTTGAGCATAGCATTCCTGGTCTCGCCGCCATCATCGAATCGTCTCAAATCCAGAATCGAGACAAAATCAGGTTCCGCAGGCGACGTTGTTTGGGTTTCCTGGGCATGTGTCGGAGGGAAGAGACTGTATCCTTGTTGCGGTAAGTCCATAAAATTTGGAGATCGCCGCGAGGACGTGTTCTGAGACTGGTCTTTATTCCAGTAATTGTTCCAAGCCTGAAGTCCCTGGTCGCCCATCCAGCGGGCACCACGAACCAGCTCTTGTGTGACACCCCTTGCTACTTTGTCGAAGAGACTCTCGCCCTCGCCAACGTCCGTGGCGGAGGTGACTGGTGGCTTGGCTGGAGGACTACGCGTCTCGAACCCAAAAACTTTGCCCTGAATCAGTGAGGCAGGCACCGTTCCACGTATAGAACCTCTATAAGTTGAGGATGGTGGCACAATGGCTAACCATCGTCCTCTAAGCGCAAGAATAGGGTAATCTGAAACGGCTGAACCATGTGGGGAGTCGTTTCGAGATGCATCCGGATCAGTCGAACTGGACGATGTTGAGTATCGCCGAGTCTCTCGTGTCTGTATACTTGTCCAGGTTTTACCCAAGCACTGATATGCACATGGTGTCGAGAAAGGGTTCATGCCGTATATATACACCTCCCCACTGACGCCGGATACCAAGACAATATAGTTCCCGCTGACGAGTAGCTTTAAATTCCCAGTAGGAGATGGAGCAAGAGCAGGCAATCCGGGAATGTTGTCATAATACGGAGTAGGTTTCGTGGTGAAGAGGGTTGCGATCTGCTCTCCGCTTCTGAGTGAGTAAACCTCGACTCTGGTTTGGTACAGCTTCGAATCGTCCTTGCTGAAGCGTTTTTCACCCGTCGGAAGCCTTCCAGCCTGACTAGGTGTTATCTCATTCGTTTCCGAACCAGCAGAAGATGTCCGCCCTTCGTCTTCACTTGATGCACAGGGTCCGTGTATTATGACGGCGACATGCGGTCTAGATGAAATGGACGGATCGTTCGATGAGGTAGAGGCTAGTATCTTTGCCTCTATCACCCTGCCCTTAAGACCACTGAGCTTTCCCACTAAACGCATTTTGCGGTCGTCAATTGCGAGAACGTCCAAGGTCCCGTCAGTGCCAACAAGCATTACGGTGCCACCCATCTTGGAGGACTTGAACGCTGGGCCGGACAAAGTGTCAAAGCCACAAAACGAGTAACCTTCATCTCCAGATACCCGGTTTGAACCAGTAAATGGAGGGAGATCAATCTCTGGGGCACCGTAGAAGTGAGGTTGCGGTAGATGAGGCAGGGGAATATGACCATCGTACGGGCCACTCAGAGAATTGCTCTTCTGCCTGTCTACAGATTGCTGCCTGGACAAATTGCTGCTCAGGTATCCATTACCGTAGCTCAAGGGTCTCCTTCGAGGAGGGGGAGAGGTTGACGAGGGTTGGCTGAAACCACCTTTATCTAGGTGGGTAGGGAAGCTGAGGGGAGATGCACCTGCGAGCTCCCCAGTGATGCCATCACTTGGAGGACTTTTTCCATATGGAATTGATTTTGCCCATGTTCCCGTACGAATGGCTAGGTCATTCTCCACCGTTTCCCTAAGAGACCCGAAAGCGTCTGCGACGGGCGAGGGAATCGGATTACTAGGGGGAGCTAACGGAGTATCTGAATAAGATGCTGGCTCAGCTAGCACAGGCGCGGAAGTGTCAATCCTGTGAACATCGAGGACAGACTTAGTCAGTTTATGACACTTATGGCATGAAGAGGAGTGATTTCCATGCATACAGGTCATCAGGCGGAGACTTGGCTATCGCTTTGGCCCCTTTACCTCCTTTGCTTTTACTCTTTTTCTTCGTCTTTCCAATATTGTCATTGTTTTCGGGGCTTGGCCGAGGGAGCTCTGAAGGAAGGGGAATGAGGTCGCCTAAAGCCCGGCTCTGCTGGCGAAACAAGTCGTCTGAGGCTGCCGGGGGCATTCAACTGGAAGGAGTGCCTCAAGGAGGCACCAGAGAATCTCACTAAGTAGACCGCCCTCAAGACCTCTGATAAGGTCTGAGAACGGGTGTTCAACAATGACGTTGACTGGCAAAGACGATCGATGAGCTGGGAACCTATCTCGAGAGCGCGAGAAACCTGGTGTACACAACGCTAGTCAGCGTGAGTCATGGCAAGAAGTAGTTGCGAGCTCTCATTGAAACATACTATCGTTTGTTGATTGAAGTGACAAAGATCTGAAGAGGAAGGACGGAATGAGCTACTGCACTCTCTCTACTCCAGTGGGAGCTGTCGCAAGAGTCAGCGTATCTGGGAATCAGTAGCCTTAGATACGCCTTGTAGATGCGGGATTCAGTATAACTTGGATGCCAGAGTTCTTCTGTCATCCAAGTCCTCCAAGACTGTAATTATCTCCACAGTTCCAAAACTCAAGGACTCAATAAAAGATCTCAGGTAGTTGTTCGAAGAGAGATGTAGAGGAGGTAACGATTCAAGAGAGGGGGAGGGGAAACCTCATTCAGGTCAGGAGCATAGATGACATCTCTCCATGGTAGGCTGACTGTTTCATACGTAATTAAACCAGGGTTTACCTGTTATCTACATCAGCTGGTATCTGTCAATAGCTCCAAAGCTGGTTTCTCTAATAATGTACCTACCTTATCTGCCTGCCCCCCGACTTTCAGCTCGGTATCTCGGTTGGCACCCCTTATGGTATACATGGACAAGTCGTTGCAACAATAACATATGTACATAGAACTTATCCTTCGAAATTACTGAATTCCTTACAGCATTCTCAACAGCTGATCTTGGAGTATGAATGCCTGTGACTATATATCTGGCACGAGGTACTGTATCTTAGCTGGTAACGAGATTACCAAACAATCACCCCATCCCGCATGAGGGGTAAGACAAACATTGCAAACAACACGCGCCAGAAACACGGGGTCAGCATGCGACACGTGATTGCCTGACGGCTGTCTCATAGGGAGAAGTGGCAGGTCATGATCGTCATCATCATCAACAGGATGCAGGAACTTGGCTCGAACATTCCAGGTATCCACGGTCGTCCCCAGAGGTAACCGCCAGTCAAATAATGACCAAGTCTTTCCGACTCATCATCGAGCGTCAGGTGTTCGTTGTCAACTTGTCACGGGGTCGCTTCTGCAGCATAGCCATGATCTGTAAGGCCCCAAGGTGTCATTGGTGGACGATCAAGCGACGACTGAGAAGTGGTCAGATCAAACTATGCTTGTAGTCATCCAGGGAACTCTTCCTCAAGGTGCCATTTCCCTATGACACTTCGTACCGTAGACTTGTGTGCCTGCCGATGAGCTATTGAGTCGTCATTGACAAGCATCAACATGCTCATGATGAGACAACGTGGACGATTTCTCTCTAAGTCGACATGGGTAAAATGAACGTCAAAGATTTAGATAATATTGATACAAGTTATTAGATAAAGTAACAGGGGAAACTCCCTTGCACAACTCCGGTAGACTTCGCCTTTGTTCACCGGGCCTTTGTATGCCACACCTTGGCAATATTCACGTCTTCTTCTTCGCAGCCGCAGCTTTGGCAGCTTTCTTTCTGTTGCTGTTGATCATTACCAATCCAATGAATGTGCCAACCACGGCCGAACCCAGTAGAGTCAGAATGACAGGTATGCGGATTGCCCACACGCGAGGAGGAAAGAGGTCATGGAGAGGGTGTCCGGGGTCAACAAAGGGCTGTTTCATAGTTAGTTTTCGTGTCAGGTGTCGTCAAGGGGTGTGGATTAAGTACCATAAGGAGAGTCCAAGCCGTATAATAGAGGAAGATCGCGGTAGCGACCAAGAGCATGGCGGATCCCACGAGTTGGCCCAGCTGTG
Organism: Aspergillus hiratsukae; assembly: GCA_014281905.1. Classification (NCBI taxonomy): domain Eukaryota; kingdom Fungi; phylum Ascomycota; class Eurotiomycetes; order Eurotiales; family Aspergillaceae; genus Aspergillus; species Aspergillus hiratsukae. The sequence continues at coordinate 62,958 of JACBAD010002035.1, forward strand.
ATCCAGAGTCAGTCAGTATAAGGGGTATGGCGAGCAGGAATTGAACGCTCACCATAATGGATGCTCGAATTCAGTTGATCCCCTGACAAAATGCAGGAATGGTACGACGAAATGTCTCCTCTCATACAGCCCATAAACAGTCCAGGCCAGCTTGGCTCCTCCGTGGTCACGTGACATCAACGGACGCTAAGGCTTTCCTCCCTTCGCCGCCACGCTGCCGACTGATGGAACTTTGTCGGATCACATACTGCATCTCGCGCTCTGGAGCTGACATCTAGCTCAAGAAACTCCAGAGTAGTAGATTCAGACACACTGCAACCATGGCGGATTCTGTCGTGTTGCAATCCGCCGTTCGCGTGCCTACACCTCCCCCAGGCACGTCGTACTCTCCACAGCCGTCAGCCTCACGAAAACGCTCTCCTCCTTCTCGATCCCCTTCCCCTCGTCGCCGTCGCTCGCCACCTGGTGACTCGCTGAAGGAAGATGGGGATGCGCCACGTATCGATCCCGAGCGTGCGGTCGAAAGAGAGCGCCAGCTGGCCGAGCGCCTCCGTCAGCATGAGAAGCAGGAAGCTGCGCGGAAGCCCATGACGGAGGAGGAGAAGCAAGCTGCCGCCAAAGCTGAGTATGAGAAGCTTTTGAATATGCGATCTGGGGGCACATACATACCACCAGCTCGATTGCGCGCGCTGCAGGCGCAGATCACGGATAAGTCCAGCAAAGAATACCAGCGTATGGCCTGGGAAGCTCTGAAAAAGTCCATCAACGGTCTCATCAACAAGGTCAATGTGTCCAATATCAAGTTCATCGTTCCCGAGCTCTTCGGGGAGAACCTGGTTCGTGGACGAGGTTTATTCTGCAGGAGTATCATGAAAGCGCAAGCGGCGAGTTTACCGTTTACCCCGATCTACGCGGCGATGGCGGCCATTGTCAATACCAAGTTGCCCCAAGTCGGCGAACTGCTGCTCAATAGGTTGATTGTCCAATTTCGAAAAGCATTCAAGCGAAACGATAAAGCCGTCTGCATCTCATCCACAACCTTCATCGCGCATCTGTGTAACCAGCAAGTCGCCCACGAGATGCTTGCCGCCCAGATTCTCCTTCTTCTGCTACATAAACCTACAGATGATAGTGTAGAGATTGCCGTCGGTCTGACTAGGGAAGTTGGCCAGCACTTGGAAGAGATGAGCGCTCCCATCGCGCTGGCGGTGTTCGATCAATTTCGGAATATTTTGCACGAGGCCGACATCGACAAACGTGTTCAATATATGATCGAGGTCCTGTTCCAGGTTCGCAAGGATAGATACAAGGACAACCCGGCGATCAAGGAGGAGCTCGACCTAGTTGAGGAGGAAGATCAGATCACCCATCGTATCGGTCTCGATGATGAAATTGATACTCAAGATGGTCTCAATGTCTTCAAATTCGATCCTCAGTGGGAAGAGCACGAGGAGGCTTACAAGAAGCTCAAGGCCGAAATCCTTGGCGAGGGTACCGATGATGAAGAAGACGAGGACGAAACCGACGAGAGTTCTGACGAGGAAGAGGAGGAAGAACGACAGATAGAGATCAAGGATCAGAGCAATACAGATCTCGTCAATCTCCGGCGCACAATCTACTTGACTATCATGTCCAGCATCGACTTTGAAGAATGTTGCCACAAACTCATGAAGATCTCGTTGCCGCCTGGCTTGGAGCCAGAACTGCCCTCTATGGTCATTGAATGTTGTTCCCAGGAGCGAACGTACTCGAAATTCTACGGCCTGATTGGAGAGCGATTTGCGAAAATCAACCGTTTGTGGTCTGATCTTTTCGAAGCCGCCTTCGCCAAGTATTACGACACAATCCATCGATACGAAACTAATCGTCTGCGCAATATAGCACGTTTCTTTGGCCATATGCTGAGCACAGACGCTATTGGCTGGCATGTCATGTCCATCATCCACCTCAATGAAGACGAGACGACCTCTAGCAGCCGTATCTTCATCAAGATTTTGTTCCAGGATCTAGGGGAACATCTTGGCCTTGCGAAGTTGCAGGAGCGCATGAGGGATGAAGTTCTGCGTCCCAGCTTCGAGGGACTTTTCCCTCTGGACGACCCGCGCAAGACCCGCTTTTCAATCAATTACTTCACGAGTATCGGTTTCGGTATTCTGACGGAGGACATGCGGGAGCACTTGAAGAATCTTCCCAAACCGACTGTTCCCGCCCTGCCTGCGCGCGACGCAGGGTCGGATTCGGCGTCTGTCCGTTCACACTCTACCTGCTCGACATGCACAGGTTCTTCTCGGTCTCGCTCGCGATCATATTCGTATTCCCGATCTCCTTCACCAAGCCGCGGCCGGCGTCGTTCCGTTAGTCGTGGAAGGTCGTACTCGAGATCAGTGTCTGGATCTGCTCGAGGGAGAAGTTATACCCCAAGCTACAGTCGATCGAGGTCTCCAGCTCCAAAGTCTCGTCGGCGCTCAGTGTCCTATAGTCGTTCACGCTCACCGGCTGGCCGAAGAAGGTCGTCAGTCTCTCGTACACCGCCTAGACGTGTTCGTGACAAATCCTATGACTCTCGCTCGCCTTCGAGATCCGTCACGCCGCCAAGAAGGCGAACCTCTTACAGCCGGAGAGACCGATCTTACTCCAGGTCACCGTCGCGCTCTGTTACCCCGCCACCTCGAGCTGGGGCGGCAAAGGCGAGTGGTAGACGCTACTCCTCGCAGTCTCTTTCTCCTCCTCGCCGTGTATCGGATCAACGTCCTCCTCCTGGTCGCCGCCCCCGTGGCGAGTCACGCTCGCCCAGTCCTCCTCCGCGGTATGGACGTGAACAGAGACGCAGGAAGAACACGAGCTCCGTCTCGGCGTCTCGCTCGCCTCCACCTCGCGACTCCAACAAGCGCAGGTCTCTTTCTAGGACTCCTCCCCGTCGAGGCCGCGCCTCCGACTATTTGTAATAAGACCTCATTTATGCCCTTGCGATACTAGGACACTGCACAATGACTCCGCGGGTTCTTGATGATCTAAATCACTGGACAACATGGGCGGGCAAGGATTTTAGGTTGTGAATTAGTTTGCAAGCAGTTATGCCCAATACCAGTCTTGACTATCTGCATTGAATCTGTTCTTTCACAATAAAGTTTCTGTAAGATTCGCATATCTCATTCAGTCATCTATAGGGTATCTCCATGCTATATGCCATCACAACCATCTATGTACCAAGTCAAAACATCTACGCCGTAGAAGCCTCCCAAACACATCTCTCACACTGGCACAACCCCCCAAGAGCGCCCCTAGCCCACTCCCTCCGCTCCTTCACATCAAGCCCAATATCACAGTAATGATTCAGAATCTCCTCATCCGCCTTGATCCCGGCGGATATCCGCCGCACAGGCGCCGGCGGCCCCTTCCAAACCGCTCGCTCGGCCTCCGTCCGCGCCCGGAACGTAATCTCGCCGCCCCATTCCCAGCGCACGTTGGGATCGCAGGAGTGGTTCGCCAGACACCAGAGCGGATGCACGGCGCAGAGCTCCGGCCCGCCGTCCCAGGTAGAGAGGCGGCCCGACGCGGTGCCGCGGAACTTGGCGTACAGGGTGTTGAGCACCCATGTGTCGTAGCGGGGGAGGTTGGCGTAGGGGTCGAGTTCCATTTCCTCGAGGAGGCGCATGGGCTGGAGAATATTGAGGTGGAAGGAGAAGGGGAGGGTGGCGGTTCCATCTGCGCTTGCTTCTGCTGTGTCTGTGGAAGAGGGGTCGGCGAGGTCGAGGTCGTGGAAGTCGCCCCAGATGTATTTTACCTCGGGGAGGTCGAGCGGATGTACGTCCTGCGTGGCGGCCATGGCGATGGCGCGGCCCAGGAGTAGGAGGTACAAGTAATCGGCCTTGTCCTTCGGGTCGGGTATATCCTTGCCGATCGACTCGAGGTTGTCCATGAGACCGCAGACCGCGCCGTGGTAGACGGTTTGCGCTGTGTCGTGGCATTTCTGGCTGCAGAAGATGGTGTCTGCGCAGCCGGCGCAGGCAACGGGGGGTTCGGCGGCCGAGAGCTCAGGAAGCGGAGCGTTGCAGGCGTCGCAGAGGTCATCGTGGAGGCGATTGGTGGCTGTGAGAAGCGACGACTCGCGCAGCAGGATCTCCCCGGGAGCGATGTCTTCCTTTGCGAACAGGCCCAGTTGGACGGAAACTTCCGGTGCTGCGCTGTCATCGGTCGACGAGCTCGGGGTTGTAGTGGTGCCATGCAACGCGGGCAGCGCAACGGCCCTGACTTCGCACTTGGGCGCAACATCCTTCAGTCGCTCGTTGAGCAACTGCAGTGTCTCGGGCGCCTTGCGATCAGGCTCATGCGTGTTCCACGGGTAGAGGACCCTTCGTGCGTAGCCCTGCGCATTCAGCACGCTCGGGTCTACCACCTCCCCATCACCTTCTTTCCCATGCTTAGCAGCATACACCTTCTTCAGTATATCCAGCTGCGTTTTCAGCCCCGCGATCTCCTCCTCCGCACTCACACCCCCATCCTCCAACGCCGCAAGCCCACGGACACAGAATTCATACGCATCGCGATAACACCCACACCGAACCAAGCTCCTCACAAGCAACTCATACACGCCCCCAATCATCCCATCATATTCCTCCTGCGATATGTCCTCAAACTCACCCTCCTCTTCATCCTCATCCTCATCCTCACCACCATCTAGACCCCCAACCCGCCGCCTAGCCAAAAACTCACACTCATCCGGCTCAACAACAGATTCCAGCAACGACAAAGCCCGGTATGCATCCGCTGACGCAAGATCCGAGAAACCCAGGCGCTCGTGGATCCGCCCTCGGTCAAGGTATCTGTGCGGATTGTGCGGGTCTGTGTACAGCTGGGCGGTTACGTTGGCGCGTTGGCGGATGAGTCCGTCTGCGTCTGCATTTGCGTCTGTGTTCATGTTCGGAATAGGCGTTTGCGAGCAGGAGCGGAGAGTATATTCAAATATTTGGGAAATTGAGCTGTTGCTGCTGGAGTAAACTTCGTAACCCGTCCTTGTCCTTATATGCGAGGTATATGCTGTGCTCTGGAATGTGGATGGGATATCTCAGGTTGGCGTCCCCCGGGGATTTCTGTGCGGTAAACCAATAAGCTAATAATGACAAGAAGAGGACTAGTTGCTATGCACATATATTCAATAACGGCAACAAATTGCAATTGCTCCTTGAAGATCTTGAATCCATAATCCATCTCTTGAATTTTTTTTGAAACGTGGGGTATCGTTATCGTCACGTGCTGATATCGAAAATAATATGGCAAGCATAGTCGGTCATTGTTGCACTGCAATGCTAGGGTGTATGGACTAAGGATGAGGCAGAGCATTGTGACTGTGTATGCTACAATTCAATCGATGCTACTGACTGATTTACCATATCCCAAGTGCTACTACAATACGCTGCTACTGAATGACATGCTAAGAGTCCCAAGAATGTTGTATATAAAATGTTGGCAACCTGGTTCTAATGATAACATCGAAGAATTGTAGGCATGACCGATTGACCACGCTTCGAGACCATCCAGCAGGGGGCGAACTCACATCACCTGCAGATACGTGTTTAGTATTCGAACAATGGAGATGCAGAGAATAATGAGCACTTACAGTGCAGTTCTCGTCCAGAACAATGGTGGCGCCCTCGCCCGCTCCGTCCACCAATGGCCCTCCAACAGTCTGTCTTTGCCGTAAAGTAGCGGCTAGCCGAGCCAGCATACTCCTCTGAAAATGACAGTATCAGAATATGCCAGGGCAAGGAACGTAGGAGAGATGACTTACAGTGATGTACGCCTCGCTCATTCCACCTTGACGATCGACATCGTTCTGGCTCATGATCCGGTAGCTATCATGGATGCGTTTGCAACTTTTGAGGCCGCCAATACCGGCAACGTTTGCACCGAGCGTGTTAGCTGGGTTGTCGGGATCCAGGATGTTGATGCCGCGGCGTGCATTCTCCTGTGCATGGCGGTCTGGTGAGAAGATCTTGATAGTGTTGTCGATTCCAGAAGCGGCGATGGTCGGTTCGTACGGGTGTCCTTATAAAAGCGTCAGTTAATGCCACAGACATGGTCGAAAATCAACATACCTTGCACAACGTTGACAACTTCACTATCTGCCTCGAGTATGTTGACCAGATTCGCTGTTTTCCGATCCCAGATGAATATATGGCCAGAGTCACTGCCGCTCACGACGTACTCGTCATTCAGCCCAAAGTAATTGACGTCTTTGACTGTTTTGATGTTGCAATGCCCCCGATAGGCTTTAGTATGGGAGGAACAAGGCACGTCGAGTTCGACATCCTCTCTTCGCGTCCGGCGGAAACCATATCTGTTGATGAGATGCTCCTCAGCTTCATCCTCATCCTCGTCCTCGTCGGAAGAATCGCCAAGGTCCATGTCAAAGTCTCCTTCATCCTCGTCTTCTTCATCTTCTTCATCTTCTGTTGACTCATCGGAGCCATCCTCGCTCACGACCGCCGCGTCGCCGTCGGACCTTCCCCTCGGGTTAGATGTTCGTACGCGCCCATGAGTTGAGTCTCCGTTCATAGCGCCACCAGAAGTCACGAGGTGCACGTCTTGGATCGGCTCCTCCTCGACGCTGCCGTCGATATCCTCTTGCAATCTCTCTTGCGGAAGCTCGCCGTCCGAATTATCCTCGATTTCTGTGCGCAACCCACCAAAGGCCCGGTTCACAAAGGCGTAGTTGACTCCAGTGCCTGTCTCCATCAGGATGCCTCGACCTACCTTGAGAACCCAGAACCTCATTGCCGAAGCCCGGTCAAGGGATCGGACATGATGTGTAGTCCCACCGCCGTCACCATTAACTCTGGCTGCAACATGTCCCAAATCCTCCAATGGCAATTGCACGGCATTTGCAAAGGCGGCAACTGCAGCATGCTGTGTCGGAAACAGTGTGCGAGTGCTGTCATGTTCGAATCTCGAGGCGTCGACATTCACCACGGGATAGTCTCCCGCCAAGCTCTGAAGGTAAGGAACCAGTACCGATTCGATAGCACTCTCGTCCGCTGTTTCAGGAATCGGATACCGCGCCAGATTGCGCCTGTGAAAAGGATTGCTCTTGAACCCAGACAATACAGCGGCCCTTCCTCCTTCGAAGAACAGCAAGATAGCTTTGACAAAGTCATAGCCGAATTGCTCTTTCGTGTCGATCACGTTATTTTCACCGGGTGCAGGTACTATCTGCTGGAATAGGTTCATCGCCGACTCTTCATCTTCGGAATAATTTTGGATCTCACCTCCCAGAAACCGTGCAAGTGTTCCCGCAGCTTGGACGAATCTCCAGGCAGATTCCCGATTACGGCGAAGAGATTGCTGAAAGCCCACGACGTCTGGACTTGGGTCCATAGGATATCTCCATGTCCGCATGACTTCTCCCATTCGGGGCAGCTGCTCCGCGGCAAGTGTCAACACAGTAGAAAATGAGGCAGTGTACGGCGTCAGGTCGGATGGGCTTGCGGCCTCGGTGGCTTCGCGCACCGATGCTTCCAAGGAGAAGAGGGCCTTGCGGAGCTTGACAAGTCCCTTGGCGATACGCATGCTCAGCCGCTGTGCCTCATTCAGAACCGAATATTGCGCCTGCTCCAACACATTTTGTGGAGCGTTGGACACGGTGGGGAACGGGATATCCTCCATCTCTCCATTGCCATACCGGACTCTGAAGGCTAGCTCACCGCTGTCGTCGTGCCCCGCTGATCGCCGACGGGATTGATGGCGGTTGCCGCTGGACTGCGACGACAGCGAAGCAGCTCCCTTTTGCCGTTTACGTTTTCTGTTCTTTGAGCTTCGACGCCTACGCGAACCAGGACTTCCATGCACCGACTTCTGGCCCGCCGACGCAGGGTCGTTCGCATCGGGACTCCGAACTAGATCAAAACTGTATATATGGTCTCCGGACCAGCTGACAACCATCTCGTTCGGATTGGCGTCGCTGATTTTACAGGCGGTGATATGTCCATTATCCCGTGGGCTCATTCGTCTCTTACCGCCGGGGGCAAACCTCCGAACACATCTCGTCGCCTGTCCCATCAGTTCGTCGTCGTGATGGCTACCGCTGTCGGAAAGACCCCCGGGATGGCCCTTCTCCGCAAGATGATCCCGTCCGAGCATTCGCCTGTCGTGCAAGAAGCAATGCAAATGAGCGCCGCCCAGCGCGATGTAATGCGGTTGACTCGGGGAGCACGAGATGGTGTTGAGATCCAGATGGTACCGTTTATACGAAATCAGCGGAGGAGGTACATTCGAATCGTCATGCTCCAGACCCGGCCGATACGCCATGAAGCCCTGTCCCCCACGCGGCTGCGGATAGGCAGAAGACGGCTGGCGCAAATCCCACTGACGAACCTCGCCATCCTCCGAACACGTGAGAAAGAGGTACGGAGACGACTCGGTGACAATCCTCTTGACACGATCCGCGTGACTCCGGTAGACTCTGCAATTGGTGTTTGTTTCGTTCAAGTAGCGCGCATTGCTAAAGAAATTGTTGAAGCGGCGGCTCCGGGCGGACGCAGAAAACGCAGAGGTTGCGGCGACATTGGTACCTGCGGAATACTCGATGTCGAAGACGCGCACTTGAGAATCACCAGCGCATGTCACCAGCGTGCGATCGTTTGAATGGGGCATGAACTTGGCCGAGAAAATGTTCGCCTTGTGGCCCGTGTAAACGGTCGTGTTGAGCGTAAAGGGCGCGGACGAGGATTCCGGCTGGTAGGAATAGATGTTGAGATGCAGATCGTCAGAACCCGAGGCCAACAGCTGACCAGACCGCGACCAACTACCGAAGACAGAAAACGTTAGAGGAAGTTGATGATCATTGATGTCGCAGCACATACCATAACGCATTGACGCAGCCCGTGTGGCCTCCTAGCTCATTCACAATATCCAAGTCGTCAATCCATTCCTTGGAGCCATATATACCACGAATACTCGCCGAGGGTGAAGCGTCTCCCGACTCCCGGCGCCAGATGCGATCATACAGTGAGTCCTTCATAATTGGCGTCGGTGCAGAAGCGGGGCTAGATGTCCAATCTAAACGGAGGGTTTTCTAGTCTCCTGGCGTGTGAACCATCTCGACCAGGCGAAAACGACTCCTGTTCTGTGCCGTCGGATTCTCTTCGGGGGGAGGATAGTGACGTCAGTTCAGGCGATAGACAGATCGCCAGGAAGGAATGTTGTAGATAAGGAATGAAGTAAGTAAGGACTAAGGGGGAGGAAGATCCGGGGAAAGAGAAAAAGGAGATGCAAGATCTGAAGCCTATCTCAGTAGATCTAGTCGATAAGGGTGGGTTGGAAATAAGAACGAAGTAAGGGAAAGTAGAGTGAGAGTAGATAGAAACCGAAAGAAGCACAAATGAAATGATCCGGGTTCTGGAAGAGGGGAATGGGGCTTGACTCTTAAGCCAGATCCATTCCAGGTCCAGACTCCAGAACCATAGTTGACTCTTCTCTATTGGGACGATGGTTTGTAGCTCATAAGCATCTCTCCTGCTTTAGATTGTGCTATCGCTGGATCCATTCTTCTTCGCGGACCACATCTACCTACTTCTGACATACCTAATATAGCCTTCTGCTTGCCAAATCATCGCCTGATACTGTCTCGGCAAGAATTTCTCCCTCTTCTTGCTGTATACCCTTTTCTCTCACCACCTGCAACAGGATCCCGTCCCGCACCCTTAAGCACGAGTTCGTCTGAAATGTGACACCCGAGTCGGAGCCGACGATGATGATCAATTGATCATGCCGGCAGCGACTCCACCGCTAGTCAAGCAAACCCGCCTGTCACCGTCTCTGAGGCCGTTTGGAGCGCTCTGGATGGCTTGCAGATTGCAGGAGATTCGGGAATCTAGATGCCTGTGTGTTGCTACTCTGCCGAATAGTAGATAGCACTGTAAGACTAGGAAAGGTACCTCTCTACTTTACTCGTAGCCGTCTTACTGTCGAAAGTAAGTTTTCTTGTGACACTGTCCGCTGATTATCTCGTTTTCTCAGCTTTTACCTCTCTACGGAGTACTCCATTCATAATTATGATACCTTTCTAGGACTGGCGAAAGACTGTCCCACATGCTCATCATTTCATCAACATCCATTCTCCAGAAATGCTGATCGAAAAGGCGATCACGGACGCAAAACAGGTCTAGGACTTACCCTGGCAGGATCCCGGACAGTTCAATCCAAAGTCCTGTTTTCCGCATCGTACAAGTTCACCTTTCAGTGGCTGATTGCTCTCACTTTTATGGAGAACAAGGACAGCAACCTTCCAGAATTCTTGTCCCCTCCAACCCCTCCGAATCTGAGGACTTGCATGCATGGGTGGAAAAACCAAGGTAGCGTGGATGATCGACCAAAAAGGTCCATTTTCGTGGACTGAGGGCGATTCGTTCAAATCAAGGCATACTAGCCTAGATATCAACCCGCGGCCCATTGCTCGATCAGGATTTTCATGGATGCCGTCGAGACCGTTGGCTGGCTGAGGGAAGAATGGAAAGCATAAAATAATTTCCAGCAGTGAGCAAGCACTCTCAGGAATGCGAAATCATGGATCGGGCGAGGAACAGGTTTTCCGGTCCCTGTCGATGACACTTTCTCGTACCGACAGACCCATTTCTGGATGGATTAAACGTGTGATTATGAAACCATTTTTCCTGGGATCTCTGTCGCTGGACTTGCTCTAGACAGCTGTTCTTTGACTGGATTCTCTCGTTTCTATTCCTTCCCAGCAACTGGTGTGGTGTGCTGTCTAGCGTCAAACCTACAACCTATGGGCTGTGGTTACATTTCAGTCCTTGCCAGTAGACGAGTAGACGGCTACAGCGAAGGTGCTATGGGTTCTCACACTCTTCCGAAGGGCTAGATATTCCGTGGTCGATCCATCAGATATCTAACTGCAATACCTCTATGACCTCAACAGCGCAGTTCTCCACATTCCAGCTCTTGGGCCCCTCGCTTCTCGCGGGTGGGTTGCAGCAGCCAACTCGGTTGTGAGCTGACTAACCCACTGCCTCTCCGACCTTACAATCTGCGCTTCAATCCTACGTATCGTTTTCAGCTCGTCGACCATCGAAGCGATCATCTCGTCTAGCCCCTTGGCGGTGCGCAAAAGTGCAGCATCAGCCAGCGCTTGCTCTGATCCCTCGTAGCCCGCAATATCCAGGCTCTGTAGCTGCCTCGAGCTCTGTTCAAGCCTCATAGTCATGGCGTGCACCTCGTCCTTCCATACTCGATCGAGCGGGTCGATGAAGACCACATGGCTCGGATCTCCCTGTTGTCGATGAAGTCGCATGCTCTCAATGGCTTGCGTTTTTCGCAACCAGTCCTCGAATTCCTGGACAAGCATCGTATACCTCCCTCCGAGACCGTCGGTCAAATCACACACTTCCTGCACGAGCTGGGAAAAGACCTGGATCTGCGCAGCGAAGTTCTGGCGACCACCATGTTCACTGGCATTCTCCAGCCAGTGATTCAAGGCCTGTCCATTCAACAACCGCTGGCACTTCTTTTCTTCCCCGACAATCGCGCGATAAGTCTTCGCGACCGCGTCGTACTTGGTCTGTAGCTGTTCCTCCGACTCGGCCTCCAGTGCCGCCATCCGCTGTAGCGACGACGAGTGTAGCAAGTTCAACTGTAGTAATTCTGTCTGGAGCGCCGCAATCTCCGGCCACGTTGCCGGAATCAGTGAATCCTCCCCTTCCGTTGATGCCCTGGCACCCGACAAAGCAGCCGGTCTCACCACCTTCCTCGGCGAGAACTGCTGCTGATACGTCGTAAACTGTCCACTAGCTCTCGTCCCAGCCGCCAACCCCGTCGTCGTAGACGTAGACCCAGAAGACTGCGACTCGCTCCTCTTCGAAACAGCAACCTGACTCTGAGTCGACGACGGCGCAACAATCACGCTCCGGTGCCGCACATGCCTAATCCCAGAACCTGGGGTAGCCGGACCTCCGCCAGCACCAGCACCAGCCTTCAAAGGCTGTCTCATCGACGCAGACCGGTTCGGCCGCGGCGGAGGCGGCATATCCGTTTTCTTCGGAGACATGGACGAGACCCCATCCCGTTTCCTCGGTGAGCTCGACAATCCCTGCGCGCCAAACGTCGCGCTCTTCGGCGTTGTAGCAACCCTCCCGCCCGCGTTCGTTCCCGTTCCTGTCCCTGTGCCTGCACCTGTGCCTGCGCCTGCACCTGAGCCCGTAGCCGTCCCCGTCGTCAACGGGCTAGGTCGCATCAAACTCCGTCGTCGAGTATTCGCCACCGTATCTAGCGTTGGTGCTGCCACTGACGTGCCGGACTCCGAAGGACCGTCCTCCTCCTGCTGCTCCTGCTTCTGTGCCGCCGGCATCTTCGTCAACACCCGACTCCCTCGCTGTAACCGCGTCTCCTGCTGCTGTTGCTGCTGTTGCCGCACGGGTGCAGCGCCATCTCGATCACGAAAGGGAATACTGCGCTGAGGGAGGAGACTTTTCCTGCGATCGGCTGATGCGGTTGTGCTTGTGCTTGTGCTTCTGCTTGCGGTTGCGTCTGCGTCTGCGGATCCATCGCCATCGCCATCGCGCTCTGGCGTGGTTTTGCTCGTCGCTGTGCGTCCTGTGGTGGACTTGTGATGATAAGTAAGTATTCTAGCCGTAGTCACGTAGATGTGCAGTAGCAAAAAAGAAGCCAAGGACAGGGGTTGGTTTGAACTGACTGCGTAGCTGGTTGGACAGGGGGTTGGTGCGCAACACTAACACTCACCTGTTTACTTTGTCCTCGGAGGGAAAGGGAGCGTGTGGGGATTGGCATGGTTGGGATTCTGTTTAGGATATTTGAGTCATTTCTCTGAGTCGCAGAGATCAATTTGAGTATCGCTGGGTCTGAGCTGGGTGTAAGGCTAGGTAGATCAGGAGTGACGCAGCTTGTGCGGGTGAGGATCTGTAAACACTGACAATAAACAAAGCTTGGCGGAGACGATCTCCACGAGTTGCGAGATACTGGAGCTTATGGACATGGGCCTGGACAGAGGCTTTTATTTCTTCAATTGATTATGGTAATTATTTGTGTATACTGTCATTCATAAAGGATTCAATGTTCTTAACCTACGCAGTACACGGACCCTCCCAGAGTCCATGTAGACGAACTTTCAACAAATGAATACCAAGGCAATCGACGAACTCATATTGAATTGAGAATGGACACGATTAAGAACGATTATTAGTTCAAGTCACTGTCCCTGCACTAATCCAATTTCTAGGCCGTAACGCCAGCAAGGAACCTAGAAGACTCGTGTGAAAGGTAGAGGTACTTTTCGCCCTTGACTATTCTCACAAGCAAAGAATAGGAAAATAGAAAATAACGCCATTCACAAGTCGACAACACAGCTTACAGGCTTCCACGCCTGGGATATTGAACTCCATCAATGGCAGCATGGTCGGTAAACCAGCTCACCTTTTCTCCAGCACCCTGGTTGACGAGCGCCGAAGGAAGTTCCCGTCCCTCTTCGGCATCGAAAACCTTCTTCAGGATCTCCTTCTTTCCCTCTCCGTGGGCGACAAAAGCGATATTGACGGCGTGGGTGACAACAGGCAAGGTGAGGGTTATGCGCTTTGGTGGCGGCTTGGGCGAGTTGTTCTCCGCGGCCACCCAGGCGTCCTTCTCGCGCAACAGTTCATGGCCAGGGAAGAGACTGCAGGTGTGACCGTCAGGACCACAACCCAAAAGAATGAGATCAAAGACCGGCAGCTTGACACTGTCCTTGGCCGCGAACGAGTGCATCAACTTTTCCTGGTACAGGTCCGCAAGCTCCTGGGTGTCATCGTCTTTGAGCTTGTCAACGTCGATGTGATGCACTTTAGGAGTGCCCATTTCGGCGGGAATCTTGCTTAGGAGCTCATCCTTGAGCAGGCGGTAGTTGCTATCAGGGTGGTCAAGAGGGACAGCACGTTCGTCGGCGAAGAAAACGTCCCATTTATCGAACCGGACAGTGTCCTCGGAAGAACCGTTTGAAGGCGCGAGAAGAGCCTTGGCGAGAACTGTTGGTAGAGAACCACCCGATACAGCGACACGGAAAGCGTTATGGCGATTGATGGCGGAGTTCTGACACCGAAGCACATAGGCCCTCAACTGCTGGGCCAAAGCGTCGGTGTTGGGAAAGCTGTAGAGATTGGGGGACGTGCCGGCCATGATGTAAAGCGTCGCTTTGACAATGCGCAAGGGTCGTAGGACAAGGATACGTTGCTTGCAGCCCAGGAAGGTTTTGTGTGTGAAGAGGGGAGCACGAGCAATTTGTTGGCGGGTCTTCGGTCAACAGTAGTACTCTGGCGGGGTAGGTACAGTAGCGGGACAGTTAGTCGGCGCTGAGTTATCCACCAAGGACGAATCAAGTAGACGACTTGCAGCAGGCCCTCTTTCAAATAGTAGAACTTGTCAAATCCCAGCAGTGTGCTACCTAGGTAGTGTTGCGATCGAAGAAGGAAGAAGCTTCAATGCGAGTGGTTGGGTTGATTCGAGGTAGTACCCTAGGTAAGGTAGTGGGCTGCTCTTCTGAATGTTTCCATGACGTCGGCATGATTCCAGGGGAAAACCACTGCCAACTGGCCCGTTGATAAGAAAGAGGTTGATATCGGATGAAGTGGAAGACCAAGCAGAACACTCTCAAGTCTCAACAGTAATGCTCTCTATCCATCCAGCCTATCTATAGCCATTAACTGTCCAGCATGTGGTGTGTGATCATCGCGAATCGCGGTAGTTCATAGTCAACGCGATTAACCAGCACATGCGAGATGATGTCACACCAGCAGCGTCGTATCCCCTCACGTCAGGTTCAGATACGGAAGAGTCCGACAAGTACCTCTCTATATTATGCAAACAACATCAGACCCCCGACTCGAGACCGTTAGGCGCATCATCCCAGCCAAATATGTTACCACTCATTTATTGGTCTAAGGGTTATATCGGAATTTTTTCGTCCTCCTGCATTGCCGCCATGCTGGACAATGGACGACCTTCTCAAGGTTACGCCATTACAACGTCTTGCAGATGCTGCAGATTGAAATCTCGCAGTTACTTCTAACAACGGAGAAGGGTCGTCACTGTCGACTCTAGTGGAATATTTCTTAAAGTGCTGCCTGCGCTTGGCAGTTGGACAAGTCCGTAACTAAGAAAGCCTGTTCTAGAGTTGATCTAGTGGCGGACGTAGACGCAGGAAGCGGCAGGACGGAAAAATCGGCCTCGTGCCTGGCAAGTGAGAACAAGGCACTCCATAGTCGGGAAGATTTGTTCGAGACGGGATTGTGTTGTGTATACCCTGGCTCGAAGATGGTTAGGCAGTTGGACGAGTCCTCGTAGATTCTCACCAGTTGGCAGACAGATATGCCTGATGATGTGGATGCGACTCTTGACAGCATATCCTATTCGAAATTGGTGAGATGTCCCAACAGGAGAGGCGAAGAGGCCTTTCTAAGCAGACACGGAAGACATTTCTGGCCCTTTGGACAGCAGTAATGGCAGGCATTCGATCAAAATCATGTTGTACGTTGTTCCATTGTCCGAATGTTAGAACGGATCTCTCGGCATCGGATGGACGGGAAAATCACTGATGGAGGGATTTCTTCTCTAAATTGCCTCATATGTAGCCTTGACCTGGCTATCTGGCTCACCATTCGTCTATTCTTCTTGATAGTTTGTAAAGGGTATGCAGCACATCAAATTTTGTACTTCGAAACAAGCGTCTCCTGAAGACCATTTCTACTCGTACTTCAAATTTGGCCTCAGGGACATTTCATATCTGTTCGGTCCCCTGAGGTTCACTAGTTTCAGAACCGGTCGCGGTCCTAACTCCAAATAGACAAGGAACGTGGGATGATAAAATCAGAAATTCACAAGGTACTTAAAGTTCTAAACAATCAAAGACACATTTTACTAACAGTTGGTGGAGGCAAAGTCTTCCCCAAATTGAGTAAAAGCTCGACATTGAGTAGACAATGACCATGTGGTCGATGGCCGGATGGAGTGATTGCAAGCAGAAAACAGAGTACTGGACTTGTACTGGTAATCCGCCATAAGCACACAGTACGGTACGGAGTACTCCGTAGAATATCGGGCATACCGATGAGATCTCTGGCACTTACAGTTACAGATTGATCAGAATAATATGGCATGAGCGTCGGAAGTAGCTCCCGTCACTCATGAGAAATGATAGTAAGCGAGAATTCAGCTCATGTCAGACTGGATTCTGAAACGCCCAGAGTGGGGTATACTAAAGCCGCAAGGGCTCTAGGAGCGCAGCGTAGCCGCTATTCATTTCCTAGTCTTTTCCTCAGTCGTGGAGTGATTTGGTATTTCTGCTATGTGTTCCGGAAATCAACATCCGAGTACGGAGTACGGAGGACACTGTACACGGAGACAATCAGGCTACGAATTTAAAAGGCAAAGTAATGAATTACTGAGTCAGAAAAGTCTCCTACTCTACTATCCAACGGGTCATGCCTGCAAGTCTGGAGGATAATTCCCTGTCCTTCGACCAATCATACTGGATGAATATCTTTCTACCTAAAGGTACAGTTTGAACCAGGGGACACCGGAATCCTTCCAGCCTGAAGGTTCATGGATCTACCTGAACGAGCCACTTACAAGCCATAGACAGCCACACGCTCCGTAGCCGCTCCGTAGCCTTACTTGAAGAGTTGAAGTCCGATTATGTGGGAATGAAGGTTTGAAAGAATTATCTCGTATTATGTCTTTCACGCTCCTTCGCGCCCCGGTGGGACTTGTCTCAAGTAGTACTAGAGGCCAATAGTTTGATTACTATTCCGTATGTATACTGCGCTATGCAGTTTTGTCAGATCATCCAAGGTCAATAGCTGGACAGATAGAACTGAAAGATCGAGTTGAATAAGTGGCTGCCCGAATCGAATGAATCTAATCAATAAACCTGGTTGAGTCAGGTCATGACGACATTACCGTCGAGCCTAGGATCAATGGAACATTTCTATTGGGGGGTTGTGCAGGAAAACCGTTGTAAAGACAAATGAAAACACATGGAACCCATGCCAGAAAAGGATTGGCTCCGATGCAATCTACTTCTGTATATGTAGTTGGGTGTCTTCATTGGCCAAGGACAACCCACCAACCAGCGAACGCTCTGGATTTCCGCAACGCGACAAGAAGTTTCAGGGCACTTCTTAAGTTAGTCGATCACGGAGTCAATAATAATGATGATGAGAATTCAGGCTTATCATGAGTGGTGTGGTAGTGTATGTACCCAGTCAATGTCATTATTTATCCTCGATCATAAGAGGATCATCAACATGTCAGGATTGATCTATATCTAGAACCTGCTAGTTTGCCCTCAACATTTCCAGTATTTCTCGACCTCCATCCAGACTCTCCACCTTATCACAAGCAACTCTCACAGAGCAGGTACTTTGTACTACTCATGCTCCCCATCATCATACTTTGATATCGACATCATCATTCCAACACACAACAACCATCGCCGTCCATATTAAGGGATAACTCTTCAGACCTCCGAAGCCTGAGTCGGATTGTCAGCCTGAGACCTAAGCCACATTCCACCTCAAACCACTTCACCGTATTGTTGACCTAATTGGCAATCGATTGCTACGCTTCATTTCTCCTTTCTCTCATCGTCGGAATTCTTTCTCGCCCTGTTCTTCTTTCTAGTGACTAGTCTCTTCTACTAGCACTAGCTAGAAGAAAAAGAAAGGGGAACAAAAGGTGAAAAAAGAGACGGAAAACTGGAAAGTGGAGCGATCTGACCCTTTAGACAACAATCTACGGGGCGGTCCCCTTGGCGTTGAATCCCTAGGCGGTGGTACGCTAACAACAACAATTTATATCTGGAGATACTTCCGCCCTCCCCACTGGCCGGCGTCTTGTATATCCATCCACAGCTGAAATCGCACGCCTTTCTTCCTTTTTTTCCCTCTCCCATCACAGCAGGTCAGGTTTGCTCTAGGGTTCACTGAAATACAAAATTGGCCACAACACTACTCGACCGATATTTCAGTGGATTCCTTCTGCAAACCTTACATTCAACTGAACTTGTGCTTGATCTCTCCCCCACTTGACCTGACTGCCGCACATCGCCTCTGATTCCCTGTTTTCTCGACTTTATCAATCGCCCCCAGAGACTTCTGGGCCTGAATTTTGCGATTTGTCCGTCGCATATCTCAATCAAGTCTTTCTCCTCTTACTACCAGCTCCGATTCTCTGAATACAGAAGATGAGCACGCCGTCCGTCCAAGTCCAACATCAACCCTCCACCACCAAGCCTGTTACCTCGCCCTCAAGCACCGACTCGTCACCTGCCTCAATGGACTTTGATATCGTCCGTTGTTCGAGGTGCCAGCGCTCTATGAGTCTCGAAAACGAATCTACCCCAGGCGTCGTTCGGTTCGGCATGAATTCATACTACTGCAGTCGCTGTGCATCCATGGTCGGCTTCATCAACTGAGAAGTCCGCCTTTGATAAATCGATGGTGAATGGGAAGATTTACATGATATGGAGTACGAAGAGAATAAACGGGTCGCCGTCATATGGACACAATTCTTTGGTTGTTCACCTATAAACGGAGCTTTGGCGTGGTTCTCGCGATGCTTTCTCCGTTCACCATTCGCTCGATGATATTACTGGGATACACTGGACGGTTGATTCTTGCATGATATCGAGTTCTGGACTTTCACAGCCCTTCGATCGATTCCCCAAAGTACCCGGTTCATCGCGTCGACAACTCTCACCTCACTTTCTGCGTCATGCGTTGGTTGTCCCTTTCTTGGAGCGCGACGACGATGCATCACTTTGAAGATGCGGTACCCAAGACGGCACGTCATCTGTGCTGGCACCAAGGCAACAGCGAAATCGTGTTGGCTCCATTTTGTTGGCTTCTACCCTGCAGTCAACTCGAAAAAGCACAAGCGTCAAGACGATGGCATAGATTCGGGGAATCACTCTAACGAAGCGGAACTTGATGGATCGCAATGTACTCTACGTACTATTTTATTTCCTTTGTGTGGGCTACAGGAGTTTCTCTCGTTCACTGAGCTTAGCGACATGTTTTCCGTCATTCAATACCCAGAAGGCTTCCTTCATGTTACTGATACATTTTATTCTTCTTTCTGTGTGTTATTAAAAGGCTACTCTAGCTGTGATGAATACAATCGCCAATAAGCATACAAGCTTGAATCCATACACACTCCCCATTCCAAACTCCCTGGATAGAGCCGAGCCTCCACCATCAAAGAATGCGCCTCCTTCCATCTGGTTCTTCAGCAAAGCAGCAGAATGCTTGCCCCTCGCATCACGCGGGGAAAGAATCGCATCGGCAGACTCTCTGTGCAACTTGCCGTGCAGAGTAGTCTACTCCGCAGCCAGGCACCCCTCATTCCAACTCCCCAGGTAAGTATCTACGGAGTGCCATTGTACCGGCGTACCGCACGTAGGCTTTAGCCAGGGGTTCTCCGCAGAGGGGCCTTATCTCCAGCCAAGGTCATGGGTATCTATCTACCCCTCCCCCTTGCTGTAGCCTGTAGCCTGTCGATCCCCGTGACCCGAGTCTTTCAGGTTTCGGGTCGCACAGCGGCCTGCCAGCTTTGTAGTTTACACCCTGGAGATTGAGATCTCGAGAATTTGTGTTCTTTTTCTGTAATAACTAATTAATTCAGAGTGTAAGACATCACACAGGTAGAGGAACCCCCTTAGCACCTGTGGGCCGTGGCGGCCCGTGGGGTGAGATTCAACTATTGATTGTTGGTTAGGATAAGGCGCTGATCAGCGGGTCTGAGCTCTAAGCCTTTACGGAGTAGACAATGGTTTTATGAACCCGTAGATACCTCGTGGATAGTTCTTAGCCATGTCAAGTCGCAGTTCGAACTGCATCTTCATTTCGAGTGCGAGTTAGATAATGACGGACGACGGTTGATTTGACCATTGTGCCTCGGGCGTTGTTCGGGCCAATGTTGTCCTATATCCATACAGGCTACCTATTGCTTTCTTGTTAGCTGTTAAGCTCAACCAGGCTCGCAATCTATTCTTGGAAACGTTGTCGTTGTCGCGCACGTTAGACTAGGCAGACTTCAGCAGTTCAGCTCTCATGGAAAGTTGATCCGCACAGCAGAGAGAACGGACGAGTAAACGGTTGTGGCGTGCTAGTCCTCGTATTCGCATTCCTATTCCTGCAAGATACTAACCACTTTTCGGGTCAAAGTATAAAGACATGGATGAACCGCACGGAAATGCGTGAATGAATACGGAGTACGGATAGCGCGCAATGGAAAAAAACATCATCATCATCGGCGGTGGCATGTGCGGCCTTGCCTCCGCGATTGCCATCTGCAAGGCCCTGTCACCATCACAGACTGACCTCAGCATCACAGTCTACGAGCTCCGCAGCGTCCCCAGCACCCTCGGCGGCCCGGTAAATCTCACCCCCAAGGCCCTCCGCTGTCTGGACATGCTCGGCGTCTTGGACGAGCTCAAGCAGATGAAGGCCGGCTGCGAGGTCGACGCCATCCAGATTCTCTCCCTCCGGACGGGCAAGCAGCTCGGGGCAATCGACTTTACTGGCCCAGAGGGAACAGGGTTTGGCGGGTACAAGGGCTGGCGGGTGATGCGGTATGCGCTCCTGCAGGCGATGCTGCGGGTGATTGCGCGGTTACCCGCCGTGAAGATCGAGTATGGCAAGAAGCTGGTGAGGGTGGAGGATCTTCCTGGAGCGACTGCGGTGAGCGTCTACTTTGAGGACGGCACGAGCGCCGTGGGCGATATGGTGCTGGGGTGCGATGGGATCCATTCTGCTGTTCGGGGGGTGTTTGTGCAGCCGGATCGGAAGCCCTCGTATTCTGGGATTGCGGCTGCGTATGGCTTTGTCGAGGCGAAGGCTGTGCTCGGGGAGGACGGCAGGCCGTTTTTCAAGGATACGGCGCTGCTGATGTCCCGGTATGGGTCTGTGATGACGACCTTCTGCGATCATGCTCGCGAGCTCGTCTACGTGGTTGTGCTGATGCGGACGGAGGAGCAAGGGTCCCGGGAAGGGTGGAAGTTGCTGGAGAAGGACCAGGAGAGGGTCCGGAAGGAAGGGAGGAGGATCACGCAGCAGTCGGCCATTCCGGACGTTGAGAAATTCATCGACGCTGTGCAGGACTGGACTTTCTATCCGATCTATCTCCTCCCTCCTAACGGGAAATGGGCCACAGACCGGGCGCTACTTCTGGGCGACGCTGCCCATGCGGTTCGTAATTGATATCTATCTGACCCCAAAACATGACATTCTGACGCATTCTGGACTAGATGCCCCCCAAAGGCGAGAGCATTGGTCATGCCCTGGAAGATGCGATCAAATTCGCCGAGGTACTCTCGCGGTACGGGGTAGACGACCCCAAGGCCAGCTTCAGCTTCTTCGAGCACATTCAGCGAAAGAAAGTAGAAGATGCCCACCAAGCCGCCATTAGAGGCTGGATGCCGGCTCATGACATGGGCGCCGTGTTTTCCAGAGTATTCGACTGGGCCGCTCCATTGTTCCTGTGGTGGATGACGAGGGAACAGCAGCAGGACTTTCTGGAAGATCCCACAGACATACCCTTTCCAGACCGTGACTAGCCTAAAGACTGTGAGTGTAGCCTCAGAGCCTGCAGCGAATGCCAAGTCCACATTGGCATGATGATCAGCAATAGTCCCTTGATTAATGGTCGTTTCAGATCAAGAGGTTTCCGCTTAGGGAAAGACAGAGGATTGAGAATCCTCAGTCGTTCAGAGTTGGCGAAATGATCTTCGCAGCCAATCTCAAGGGTGGAGCAATTATCCAGTGAAACATTAGTCCAGCAGCTCGGGAGAGTCTATTGATCGATCTGCATACACTATTGTATTTATGTTCAAGGAGTAAGATATGGGGCCCCTGCAAATCTTAAAGACCATATTCCCGTCTAGTATACAACTCATATGATAGTAGACTTCACTCAAGTGACGAAAGGCATATGCTTCCAATGAGGATGTTTCTCAATGGGATCTACTCAATACTTGAGACTCTAAATGATTGAAGGGTTGGACATGCTTAGAGGCAAGGCAATCTGGAGAAACTTATTTCTAAACCATCAGGTACATAAAGTATGATATCATGACAAGGATAATAAGCTCATGTCATTGAAAGGTTAAGTTGTTTGTTGCTATTCTGTCAAACTGTCGAACGATGCAGCTAAGATATCCACCTTGTCAAGGAAAACTCTCGCATCAGGATTTTGAATCCCAGTTCCGGATGAGTCAGGTATCGTTACCTCAGCTGAGCCATTGGCATATCTGCATCCTGCGCAGCTTCAGCTCCCTGGACCCTGGTCTTAGTCAGTTGCGTCCTTTGGGGGAGCATGGGAGCCTGGTTTCCCATTCTCCTTCAACTCCGGCCTGCTATGTGCAGCTTTCTTTATTTCTCTGTGTCTAAGGCGTCTCTGTGTGTTGTGCGACATTCTTTCACCTGTCGGATGTGGACGAATGACAGACTGGAAAAAGCGAAGGAATTGAAGCGGTGACTGTGGCAAGGCGGTGGTTGATAGCTCATATGCACGAAGGCCGTCCAAGGGTGATCCCTGACAGATCTCGAAGGGCCTCGAATGATGAATTGTCTGAATCAAGGGATGACTCGAGAGCATTTCTTCGGTGGTCAGACAGTTCAGTATCAACGCCATTAATACATGCAATTGCTTATTCGACGCATCATTCGTTCTCGGTCATGGCTGACAAGGCCATAGTGATCATGCCTATTTTTGGAGAACCCGCACAGATTTGGATCTCTAAAGAATTTCCAGTCTGTAAATCCATCACCATCGTCATCTCTTCGCCTGGGTTGAGGGATACTCATCGAAGCAGATGGACTGGCAGCTATCCTCAACCATCAGGTACTGCTGAATCAACGAACGAATGCAGGTGACGGACCGCCTCGTCTTCTAACCAGTAGCCATTCTTGCCTGTTCCTACAGATCTGGCGGTGTAACCTGAAAACGCTAAGCGCTGCGTCCTCGTCGTAGATATAATACAGTGCCTGAGTGACAGTGACCAGTGACCACTGCGTCGCTCCCAGGATACTTCATAATCTTCAGTTTATATCGGCTGTCGGAGGTGGTAGACAACTGACGATCGTCTCAAACTATTTCTACAACCATAAACTATCTATCACTACAGTGGACCTTTAGGAAAAGAGTTCCTCTGTTTCGAGAATTGTTCTCTGTGTCTTCTATCTGATCTGTCACAGTTGATTGATGCATGACATATCGTCTTCTCCCTGGACCGCTCCACTAATTCCTCTGCGCAGAACAGACAGACTCGATCTCCTGCAACAAGAAGTTGATACATTCCATCTTCGAATCGGCAAGTCTGCAATTTCATTCAACGCTAGACGAGTAGACGAACTTGCGGCTGTTGATGCCAGATTTGTCTCTATCTCGTTTCGCCAACATTGGATCATATTGGGGTACGATCATCTCCCTTTGAAACTTGCAGACAATAAAACAACCGGATTTTCATCTTCCTCTTCCTCTTGATCATTTCTTTCTTTCTTTCTTTCATCGTCCAAAAAGTCAGGGGTTGCCTGGTATCCTGTCACGACCCCATCTGTCTCTTCTGCCATCAGGTACCCATCAGGTCCAACTTTACCACCAGGACGCCCCGAAGTGAAGAACAGTCAGGCCTTTAGGTAGGAATTGCCTCTCCTGGTTATCTGGCTCACCCTTGATGAGTTGTTGACTGTGAATTGAACGTCAGACACCCATGCTGACTCTCACCATCTCCCAGACCGTTGCTTTTCGGGCAGTGACCCAGCCTGACTTCCCCGTTTTGCTACCACACTATATCCTGGGTCGAGGCCAGTCTGCCTGACTTCAAGAACTTTTCTTGACTTGTCTAATTAAAGAACGTGATCTCCTCGGGTCTTTCAACTGCTGCAGACAACTCAGCATCATTATGCCTTCACGCGACAGAGGACGAGCTCGAGGACGAGCATCAGATGAAGAGTTCGTTCTATTTCTCCAGGGGGTAAGTACCGATCAAATTTTCCAGCCAGCCAAATGGCATGTCTTAATGAACGAACAGATCCCAGCCCACTGCCGCTGGCAAGAGCTGAAGGACATGGTACGCCAGACGGCCTTGCATATCCGACAGGCAGTCGTCTACGACGACCAGCACGGGTTTCCCACTGGTTTGGGGCAAATTATTGTGAAGAACGAAGAAGAAGCATGGCGCACATACCGTACGTCAACCGAGCATTGAAAAGAGTCGCCGGCTAACCGAATGTCAGATAGACTCTCCACCAACGGATGGGATGGACAGAGTCTCGTCGTCACTCTGGCTCGAACGAGCTCACCTACAAGGCCTGTCGCTGGTCCCACCAAAAGCCCAAGCTGTGTGATTCCCCCGGCATACGTGGCAGGCTATTCGACTCCCCCTCGAGTGGCGCAGAACTTGGCCATTCCTCCTTCACCCATCTCTCCAGAGTGCGGCCTCTTCCTTTATCATTTATGCAGTTAAACTAACAAGAGCAGCACCCCGCTTGCCTCAATGGCTCCAGCCCCAGCTCCAGCTTACCAGGGCCAAGGCCAGGGGCCAGAGTATGCACCGGTCATCAACCAGATAGCCATGCCCCCTCCTCCCCCCCAGTATCTCCAACCCTTCTTACCCATCTTCACCGAGCAACTACCGAGTATCCCACACTCGCCATCCCTGAGCCAATCCTTCTGCGACACTCTCGCCTTCGCCATGCTCCCAACATACCATATCCCCCCGCTGCACCCTCACCCCGAACATTTCACCTCCACCACCTCCAACAACAGCATCAACGCCGGACGAAGAACAACCTTCCACCCGCACAAACCCTCCTCGAACACCGAACAACCGCACCCAAGGTTCACCCGCCGCACAATCTTCGTCCAAAACCTCAGCCCAACAACCACCCCCCGCGACCTAACCCTCTTCCTGCAAGACGCAGGGCACATCGAGCAGTGCGAGATGCCCCTGAACCCAGACACAGGCCGCTGCAAGGGGTTCGCGCGCGTCACCTTCCGCGCCGCGGACGAGGCCAAGCGCGCTATCGCCCTGTATAACGCGGCGTTTTTTCTTGGAGCGAAGATTAGGGTTAAGATTGATCGGAGTGGGTATTTTCCGACTCCTTCGACTTTTGCTTCTGGGCTTGGGTATGGCCAGGGTGGTTATGGTTATGGGTATGCTGGGAGGGAAGGGTATTATTCGGCGAATAGACTCAACCTCCCTGAGAAGAAGACGTGTCAGGGCGATGATATTACCCCCGCGTCGGGTCCAGGACCGGGTCCCGGTCAGAGGACGGTGGACAGGAACACAGGGCGGGAGCGGGAGCGGGAGCGCGAGATGGAGAGGCAGAATGAAAGGGATCGTGACAGATGCCAGCCCCTTGTGGTGAACGGGTCTGGACTGGGCAGCAAGACTGCGCTGGCGACTTGATCACCTCCTGCCCTGTCCTACCTAAACCAAGCGTCTAGCATCTGCATCTGCATCTAGCATCTAGCATCTGGGTGTTGGAGTGTTGGAGTGTATGTATACCTGCTTTTCTTTCTTTTCTTTTGTCTTGCTGATGGGCGTCTGTTTCCATTGAGTATTCCATCCATGCGATTGCTATTGCTGCCGGCGTCAGGGAGAGAGAGCACATAGAGAGGTCTGCGGCGTGCCGAATGTCAAAATCAAAAGTTCATTTCATTGCTAGACTAATTCACAGTAAAGTCATCATTCATCAATCATTCTGATCTAACAATACATGACATGCATTTCATTTCATCCCGTTCCATCTCATTCTCATTTCAATGCATATGAATCTTCGTGTCTCTTTTCCTTGCCTCATTATTCATTCGTATAACAGTAACAGTAACAGTCCAGGTTGTGGTATGCAAGAGCAGACGGAAAGCAGAAAGCCCGGATAGCCACAACACAGCATAACATAACCCAATTGGGGTGAAAACGAAAAGGAAGAAAAGACAAATATGCAAGTAGATAATACAAGTTACCTGGTATGTTACAGGGCGATACGACCAACTGGCCCAAGCCTATTTAGCATGATCGATCAGCTCCGCATAGAGAGCATCAGGAATCTTCCGGACAATGAGGACGGTCAGGGCAATGATCTCCTTTGCGTCGAGCGGCGGGAAGGACCGGAGGATCTTGTTTGGGCTGTATGATTGGTCAGATCGATTCCATGCATAGCAATATGATATGTGACTGTTGATATTGCTATTGCTCACATGCGGGAGAAAACATACCTTGGACTATCGAGAATGGTGTCTCTCATGCGGATGAGCTGGGCAACAATGCATAGAATATTCAGGTGTGGCCCGTACGCAAAGAGGAAATCCCACAGGTGGAGCACCTCGGGCAGTGGCGGCGTGCAGGCGCAGAGTGTCAACACAGACGGGAAGGCGTAGAGCTCCGCTTGCATCCCCTTGGAGAAGAGGTAGGCGGCGAGCTTCGGCTCGACGATCTCCAGGCATCGGTCGACCAGCCGCAGACCCCGGTGGACGCCGTCCATGGCGCCGCGGATATAGCCTGGGCATTCGCGGGTAATGAAATAGTGAAACAGGGCAAAGGCCTCGACTTCGCTGCGCGCCACGTACAGAAAGGGCGCGCAGAGAACGTTCATCCCTTGCACGTAGATCGCCGACTCGCTGGTGATGGCTTCGCTGCTGGGTGTTGCCGTGAGGGGGTTGGCATTGTCGTCTGTAGGCTCCTCTTCTGCGATGCTCGGTGGTGTGTTGATCAAAAGTTCCATTTCCCGTCTACGGGAGGTCGATAGGCGCGATTTCGGTCGCTTTTTGGCCTTTGCATCGTGAATCTTCCATGCTGTGGCGTTGAGGAGTCGGATCAGGCTGGCTTCGGTGACGCGTCGCTTGAACAAGGGATCGGTTGCTAGGGTGCGAAATGTGTCGTTGCGGATCTTGGTATAAGCCGGCGAACGACCGCGATGGATGAGTGAGAGGTATTCGTCGGCTGGTAGGGGAGGGATATCGAGTAGGGTGAGCCATAGATAAACGCGATATGTCGACTACAGCAGACATGTTAGCATGCAGGCTCATTCTCCGCCACGGCCCTATTGCATATCCACATACCATGCCATCACCATCCGCTTCCACCCTCGTCGACAGGACAAGGTATCTCAGCTCCTTCAGTCCATCGTCGACGTCCCCATTCTGCGGCCCATCCCGTAGCAGCGACTCCAAGATTGATCTCTTGATCCCAAACCCCGAACCAGTCTTCCTCCCCGGTCGTTTCTGGGTCTGTAAAATGGGTCGCTCGCCAGATCCGGCGTCACTATTTGACCTAGCCCGACGGTGTGTGCGCAGCCGAACAGGGGAATCCAATTGAGCCTGTTGCGCCAGCTCCTCGGCATTGGCGGACGAGCGCGCAGTGGAAAGATTTGAGATCGGACCGCTAAACACAGAAGGATTCGACGAAAGGATCTGATGCGATTGTATCTTCCGTAAAGTTCGCATCGCCCGGGGTGAAGGAGAGCCCGCAAGAGCGGCTAGGTTTAGCTGGGCTTGTGTTGGCTGGGACATGGTTTCTTGTATGACTATGGAAGGTGTTTTAGCGCAAACGATCTCTGCTGAAACGATCACAGGAAGTGACCATCTTCCTGGCAACGAGGACAATAGCCAGAAAATAATGAGAAGAAAGAAACAAATGTCTGCCTTAGTGCCGAAGATCAAGTAGTAGGGTGGCCGGGGATAAGAAATGTAGATGGCTAGATGCAGGTTCGGACGATGGCAATCCATGTGCATCTCTGGGCATGGCGGGCTTTTTCCCGATCCTGGAATGCAGGGACACGCGACGCGCCACAAATAGATTACTTGCGTTTCAACTGGAGATGCAGTTTAGTTCCTTGAGTTTGACTAGACTATATTTATTTTCCTGATGCCTCTCTTAAGAAAAAATGGTAATGTATGATGGCTGCGGTGACCTGCGTCAATGGATAATGTTGGGTTTCGTAAATAACCCGTCGGCCCGCCAACAAGAAACGTCATGTGTAGAGCACCTATGGATGTCTTGAATACTTCTGTAAGGATGCAATGAGCAAGAATACACGTTATACGTCGTTGCAGGCTTCCATAGTCAGGTATTAAGTATACATCTGATATGTCAAACCACAGTCTTGCGCCTAAAAAGCCATATCCAAAGTCGCAGCGGCTGATGGATGTGTTTATCTCGCGGCGGTATCAGGATCACGGCGCCCACTTGCTGATCCTCCTATGGTGCTATCCACAAACTCCTGATACCGAAACACCTCCCCTCTTTTCCCTCCTCCAGCCAGTTTCCCGGCTTTCCCGCCAAACACTCTGCGTCCGGTGAACCCACTCAATACCTCGTTGATGTCCCTCTCCGTCAGCGGGGGCTGTCCATCCTCCGACGCTGTGTGTAAGAGAGTATCGCGTAGCTCTGCAACATCAATCTGTCCGCTATCATCGTCGTCAAAAGCAGCCAAGGCATTCATCAGTTCCTGGCGCGAAGAAAGAGGCGCAAGTAGACTAGATAAGATATTCAGAAATGTGGGGAAATTGATCGTCTGGGCGCTTCCTGGAGGGAAAAATTGCGAAATCACCGACGCATCCTGGCCTAAATCATGACTTTGGTTAGCCAACCTCTGACGACAAACAAGGCAATTGACTCACCGATATTCACAAGTACATCGGCCATATCGTCCTTGTTCACGGACCCATCGTTGTCTCTATCAAGGACTTGGAATGCCTCGCGAATCTCTCTCAACTGTGTCGGCGTCAATCTGGCAGCTGCATCGCTCGAAGCAGCCATCATGCTGGCAGTCTTTGCTTCCATGATGGAGGAGGAATCATCGGGGGCATCTGCTCCCTTGGTTGGCGAGGACGGCAACTCCCTGGTGAATTTGGGTTGCGGGATGGGGTCATTGCTCTTCGGAGAGGGCCCATCGTCGTCGGCGACCGTATATGTCTGGTTCAACTTGCTCGGTGACTGTAATGGAGTATATCCTCGCCCCGGGGAGCTTCCTGCAGTTCCTGGTGTGCTGGGACGGATCTGTGTGGGCGGCGAGTTGGGTGTTGATGGTCGACGAAAGGGAGAAGCTCGAGGAGACCCAAAGGATAAGGGCGATGGCCGGAAGGGTGTATTTGAGACCTGCGGCACTCATGGTCAGCCTGATATCCGGCTATCAGCTGTTGTGGTGAGGAAAAGCAGCACACCATGATATGATATCTTTGTGAATTCTAATCTAGGCAATTTTCGATAATCCTAGTATCATTTGTAAATTCTACCTTAGAATCTCAATCTGTAGCAAAAGCAAGTAGTACAGGTTCAGATTGCATTGGATGTTGAGGTTATCTGCGTCTACAAGGCGATAGCGTAACCATGCATCCGACCAGACAAACAAACAAAACAGCGCATGGATGATACCGGCTTAAAGTCGGCCCGCTAATCTTGGCCCGTGCGGGTCTGCGGGGATCTTATCCTCGAGTTGTCGAGTTGAATTCAGCTTGAAGGACACAACCAGAGTTTCCACGAGTTGGTTCAAAAGCCTGCTCAGGTCGACTGCAACGACTCAATGCCTCCGGGATATAGATCTGACGATACTGGCGTGATGAGATGGGGAAAACACGCCCCAAACATAGCTCTCGTGCTGAGACCTTGAACCGGACAACCGGTCTACGAGGAGTAATTGACAACATTCGGCTCGAGATGCTTCGCTTTCCTCGGCAATTCTGCATACTGCTGTTCCTTTTCGCAACTGCTGAAACCAAACGGACTGTATGTTCGTGTGGACGAGAGGCGCTTGACAAGCCCATCTGAGACGGACGCAATGTGTCTGCGAACTCGGCGACTGGTCCAAAGGCGTTTGAGCTTTGAAAATAAGGGATGACATACCTGATAGGGCTGGTTCCGGAGCTATGCGGGCCTTCTGACTGTGACAACAAACGGCAGCGTTTTTGGGAAATACGTAGTTCTCCGTAGTTCTCAAGTCGTAGCGCACGAGAGACAGATACTATCATTGCTTTCCGGAGCTTTTTGTACCATATTGGCGATCGTACTACCAGGCCTCGTAAGGAGAACTTAACAAGCGGCTTCCCGTCTTTATAATTCTGCCAAATGATCAGGATCACAGCTTGCAAACACACCATGTGCCGAAGGTGGGAATGTGTCTTTTTGTGGCACTACAAGACAGTGGGAAATTGAAAACTAAAACACACACCGGTACCTGCATGGTCTATTCTCGAATCACACCGGCTGTAGTTGAAGTAGTCTTGGAATAATTTCCTGTCATGCAAGGGCCAACGGAGTATTATTGCGACCTCACGATGGGATTGATCTGGTTCTGGTTCTCCTTCCCGTCGCCTTTCCCCGCTGTGGAGATGGTTGGTACGTGGTGTTAAGGCGTCCCCTTTACAAGTTGACCCCTGAACGGACAAGCGACGATCAACTAAGCTTCCGATCGGTCACAAACCGACTAACTAGCACATTGGCCATGGCTTCCTACTTACTCAGGACTCCTAATGTCCATTGATGCGAGATATGCGGTGATTATACCCATTTCTCTGCTAGGAGCAGTCCTCGCCCACCCCCGAATCTCTTATCCTCCCCGGGCCATCGCTTTCTCCCTCACCACCGAAAATGGCCACCACTCTTCCCTACCGACCGTCCGATGATGCTGCGCATCCATTTCCTCCCGTATCGAACCCTTCGAAACCCAATGGCTTGCCCCGACTGTCTCCATCCCCCTCGGTCGTCAAGAACAGATCTCCCAGCAGCTCAAGATCGCTGCATCGGCCCTCCCGAGATCATCTCGCTGCCCCTCGTGCCTCGAGACCCCGACGATGCAAGGCGCAATACCCTTTAGACTCATCGGAGCGTCATGTCGAGTACATTCTCGTCGCGTCCTTCCACATCGACCGGGGTCCGATCATGGAACATCAGTATCCGGCGCCCATTAGCGGAGATGAGAGCATGCTCGCCGAACTGATGCTTCCGGACCAGACGCATGTACGAAGCCAGGACTGGACCATCTTCTTCTTGCATAAGGACACCAGTGCGGAGGAAGAGGACGAGGATTCAACAAAGGCAAAGAAAAAGCGGCGGAAAAGGGCAAAGGCAGAGGGGAACCCCGACCAGGAAGCGGACGACAATAGCCAGGACGAAGATACCGATGCTTTTACAGAGAGCAGCGACGAGGAAGACGATAGTGGCGAGGGGCCACCGTTGATGTACGTGCTTAATCTTGTGAATACAAAGCAAGATAACACAGTCAGACGGTTCGTTCTCCTGCTCTACAGCCTGTAATCACTCGGCTAATTTAATCTGCAGAGGTGCGGTCGTCAAGGCTATGGCAATCTGTACGCGCCATTCATTTCTTCATATCTATAAGGTGATTCACCCCGGCTTCAATTGTGATGAACATGTGCTCATACACCTGCCATCATAGCCCTTGCTACTACTTGCGCTGGAGGACTATTTCAAGTCGCCGTATCCCGAGACTCTGGCTACGCTGTATAACGCCGTCAACGAGATGGATCTGTCATTGATGCCCAAGCTTTCGCTCCTGGAGCGACAGATTTTGCAGGCTAGTAATGCGAAGGATATGTTTATCGAAAAATTCGAGCAGATGATCCAGCAGCGACTGATCGAGGAGGGAGAGCCGGTTGAAGAAACCCCGCCGTCGCCCAGAAAGCAGACCCCTCGATATGCGCTTCCCCGCGACACCCACGAGTTCGAATCGCGAGTCGTCTACAACGATATCCCGATTCCGGTCAAAGTACCAACTGTCATATGGCCCGAGATCGTGGGGGACTTTTCCCTCATCAAGCTCATCCAGACGTTTTCTACGGTGCATGCCACAGCACCGCAGCCCTTCCCACTTCACCCTCACTTGACCACCAATGGTTCCTATACGCATCCGATCATCGTGCTTGTCAACGCCATGCTCACCCAGAAACGGGTGATCTTCTTGGGCCACAATCGGCCCTCTGGCGAAGTAGCAGAGGCGGTTCTGGCCGCCTGCGCTCTTGCCTCGGGCGGGATCTTACGTGGCTTCACGAGGCATGCCTTTCCCTATACCGACTTGACGAAGATCGATGATCTGCTGAAAGTTCCCGGCTTCATCGCTGGAGTAACGAATCCCACGTTCGCAAATCATCCCGAATGGTGGGACCTCCTGTGCGATCTTCCCACCGGCAGAATGAAAATCAGCAGCCGCATCGAGCCGGCACCGGTTACGGAGGGACAACTGTATTTCCAACAGAGCTCTTTCCTCCAAAACTACACGCCGAGCGCCCATCCGGATCCAACCGGTGACAACGCGTTCATGGAAGATGTCCAACGGAGTATCACTAACCGCTACGGGGAGAATGCGATCCGTGCGAAATGGCGCGCATACATTACCAAATTCACGCGCGTCGCGGCTGCATTTGAGGAGACTGTGTACGGAGCGTCGAATCTCTACATCATCGGACCCAACGAGGAGCTATCTCCGGAGAGCCCGAGTGGTGTACAATCCGATCCCCTGGACCCTACAACGCTACGTGGCCATGGCTATGTGTGGTCGGACGAGGCAACGAAACAGCGAGAATTGATCGCCTCTGTGTCCCGAATCGAAGGCTGGCGCACGACTCGGTCCTACTACTCGTTTATACAGGACATCGCGGCCATGTACTACCCCGCGAGGCCAATTCAGAAACCCGACCTGCACCATCACCATGATCGGCTGCGCACATTGCGGCTGTCTCATCCCGACGCCGGAGCTATCTACCTTGCCTTTTCCCATGCTGTCAAGGACTATGCAGGCATATGCCAGCTGCTGACGGTGACGCCAGAAAGCCAGGCCGGTCTGTTCTACATCAGCATGGGTTTGTTCCATCCTGATCAGTCTGTTCGTGAAGCAACCGCCGATCTTCTAGATCGAATAGCCGCTCACCCCGCCGGCCGACACTTCTGGGCTCAGCTCGGCCGCTTCAATAAGCTGGCATACTTCCGGGTCAGACGGGAGAGGGATGCAGCGCAGAGCCCTATATCAGGGGCCGGGTCGAATTTCGCGGCGCCGCAGTCTCTCATTGGGGTTGCCACTGGCAATGCCAATGCCTCGAGGCGAAGCTGACAACCTGAGCATCTTGACAACTATGACGTTCTCGTCAATATTTCAATATCACATATAACGACAGTGAATATATCTATTTGACCATACACTTCTTGGATATCTTTTTTGTTTTTTTCTTTTCTTTTATGGGTGGAGAGGTGGATTACACCTCATGTGTATTGTTCAGGCGATATGGCATGCAATGACATGGCGGTATGATATTTGATGAAGTTATTCAATTCAGTGTTGATACTTGAATATATGCAGCATAATGAACGACAGTCCATAAGTATGTGGTTAATTACAATTAAATCTATATAAAGATGGCGGTAAAGGAAGTAAGGTAAGAATATGCCAAATCCACACTCGCTGTCGTTATCCATCTAACCATGACCTGAAGAATGCCATTGCCCATTGTCCAAGGAGAGAATGAGAAGGAGAAAGAATTATACAAGGAATGCAACAAGCGCCACCGTCCACGCGATCAACCGCAAACTGCGATCAACAGCCGCAGCCCCAGCCCCGGACGTCACAGCCGACTTCTTGCTCCCAACGGTGATGTTCACATTCGCGAAATTCTCGCCACAGTGCCTGTTCAGCGCCAACGCAGAGGGGAGGTAGGAGGTATCAAGCGGCTGGCCGTCGACCTGCGCCCAGCGACTGAAGATATCCATGGTGGCTTGCAGGCATTCGTTGCAGGTGGGCCAGGGTTCGCTGACGATGGGATACCCCCAGGGGATGGAGTAGGTGTCGAAATTCTGCGGGGCGGAGGCGTTGGTGACTGCGTCGACGAAGCAGTAGTCGTTTGTTTTGGGGTTCTTGAGGCAGGCGGCGCGGTGGACGGGCTCGTAGGTGAGGAAGCCTGTGTAGGCGTCTGAGACGAGCGGGTTGCCGAGCTTGTAGTCCTCGCCGCAGGCGTCGTCTTTGAGGAGGGTGGTGGCGAGGCGGTTGAAGATGGAGGTGCAGGTGTCGACGGAGGCGGCGCAGGAGAGGTCGAGGACGTGCGAGGTGGCGGTTGCGGAGGTGAGGGTGTGGAAGAAGGAGGTGGAGTCGTGGAGGAGGAGCGAGATGGGGTAGCAGGAGGTGATGGTCGAGTTGGAGAGGAAGGCGTCGAAGAACTTGGGGCAGCTCTCGGTGGTGAAGTTGTTGGAGAGGTTGGTGTCGAAGGCTGTCGGTAGCGAGTCGGTGGAGTCGGAGCGAGCGTGCAGCGATGGAGTGTCTTCCTCTGGTGCGACGAGGATGGGCAGCGTGGCTGCCTCGTCGGCTAGACTGCTCTCGATGACCCAGGTTTCGTCTTGCGCACGGTGACTATCTAGATGATCGCCGGTTACGCTCTCTCCGCTTGGAGACGCCTCAGTTTGCGATAGGAACATGCCATGAGGTAGTGGTTGAGAGACATCTGGAATTGCAGACGCAGAAACCAGCGACGACACGAGCAGTGCCATCAGAAGGGTGACCAAGGTCGAAAATCGAGAGGTCAATTTTGGACTGCGGGACTGGTGATGTCGCGATGTACCGGCACATGCACCTCTCACATCAACCTCCCCCCGCTGCGACGGTCTGCTTGACCTATAAGGACTGGAATGTAGGAAAGATTTCATATTGGCAGAGAATTGAACGAATGACGTTGCCATAGTGGCTTTGGACTTGAACTCAAGGCGACGAACGAGTGTGTCAGCAGAGGCCAGTGGTTATCATGGTCTCTGGAGTGCTTGACTTGGTGGTTGGTATACCATAAGGACAGTAGAAATGAGCGACTATCAGTACAATACTATTAGAATCATCAATCAGAAAGGAAAGCAAAGCATTAAGATTGCCCCTGGAGGAGGCATAAGAGAATCATGATCCAGCCCCCGTTGACAGACAGGAAAGAAGAAAGAAAAGAAGTTGATATTTGCGTCTGACAGAAAGCAAGGAAGAGCACGAAAACCTTCAGGAGACGAGCGCAACAACGAGAATCCTGTGTGACTATGCAGGACAGAGTTTAGCTTTGAACCTATTCAGCCTGGGCTCCTGGTGGTACGGACCGCCCAGCAAAAACCGTGCTTTTGGGCGTCGGTCTATTGAGGCAGCTGAACGGTCTGGCCACGAGTAGAACCTGATCAAGTGGATCTCTTCTGCAGACGTGCGACTATCTCTTCCTCAGAAGTCTAGACTAGAAGAGTAGAGGGAAGAAAGGGGAACATCTTCGGAGAATCCGTCGAGCTAGGGCCTATCTATGCCCATGGCCTGGTCATTGATATCTCCAGAGTCCAGACTCCATCATGCGACGATCGCAATGCAAGTCATCTTCTTTTAAGGTGTGATGGTAGGAATGAGGTGTGTATAAACATGTCTGCGATTACCCCTGACTAGAAGCGGAAAGCCATGAGGAAAGTACCCGTCGGTACCACTCCACCAGCCATTTGCCGTCCAGGTACATGGGGTACATGACGGAACACCGCAGAGCCTTGATTGGCCAATCATGCCGCAGGAAAATTCCCTCCACTTCCATCCGCATTTTGTCATCTGCCTAGGATAAATAGTGACTGATCATATCAGATACAATTGAAGTACTCCGTACGAAGTAGTTGGTTCGAGCTAAGACTATCATGAGCTGTGTATAATCGAGGAAGATCACAATTTCCACCATAAACCCCACTTCTTACTGAAAGATCAACGTCCTATACTTGCACCTGCATACCATGTCCTCTGACAGCTTAGTACCTGAAACACGGGTACTCGCCATTGCGAGTCATGTAAGTATCTTTACCCGCTGATCCCAGCTTTGGTTGATGTGATCATAGTCTGGGACAAGTACTGACGAGGAGAGCAGGTTGTCTACGGGTACGTACTCTCTGCTGTGTCACTGTACCCCTCCAAGTGCACCACAATATAGCCCTCTTGCATCTATATCGTGTGCCTTGGCAACATGAATTGAACAGCAACTAATGGCATCAGATATGTCGGAAACAAAATGGCTACGCTGGTCATGCAGTCCATGGGGTGTGATGTTGCCGCCCTGAATACTGTTCATTTCAGTAATCAACCTTCCTCTATCCTTTGTCAGCTCTGGTCAACTGACATTCACAGGCAACCACACCGGCTACAGGCAGTTCAAAGGCACAAGGTCAACAGCCCAAGAAATCAGCGACCTATATCAGGGTCTCTGCCAGAGCCATCTTACGGATTTCGATGTCATGTTGTCGGGTTATGCTCCCAGTGCTGCAGCAGTAGAGGCAGTAGGGGCTATCGGCTTAGATCTGCAGTGCAAGGCCGAGTCAAAACCTGGCTCATTCTTCTGGGGTACGTTCGATTCTATCTTTGTCGAATTTCCGCTAACGGTGCACAGTCCTGGACCCTGTCATGGGCGATCAGGGCCGGCTATATGTCAATGATGATGTGGTACCTGCATATAAAAAGATCATCCACCACGCCGATCTGATTCTCCCCAATCAGTTTGAAGCCGAGTAAGGACGCCGCCATTGCCAAATATGCTCCAGTCACTCTCAATTGACCAAATCCCCCCAGAGTCCTCTCCGGAATCAAAATCACCTCCCTCAGCACCCTCGCCGAGGCCATCACCGCCATCCACGCCACCTACTCAGTCCCACACGTCATCATCACCTCCGTCCGAGTCTCCCAATTCTCCTCCTCCCCAGCAGCCACCCCAGAAAACCTAACCGTCATCGGTTCCACCATCAAATCCGACGGCTCCCCTCGCCTCTTCCGCGTAGACGTCCCCGCCCTGGACTGCTTCTTCAGCGGCACAGGCGACATGTTCGCGGCCCTGACAGTCGCCCGGCTCCGCGAAGCCGTGTTCGCCGCCGACGCCTCCCTCCGCACGACCAAGTCGTGGGTCTCCCCGGACGACGTCAAACCCACTGATTTGCCTCTCGCCAAGGCCACCGTGAAGGTGCTAGCGAGCATGCACAGTGTCTTGGAAAAGACCCTGGAAGCGCGCGATGCGGAGCTCCGCGCCACTGCATTTGCGGAGCTCCGCGCCACTGCATTTGCGGAAGAGGCTGAACCGGGCTTGAGTGAGGAGGAAAAGCAGAAGAGGGAGTACTTGCGGCGGACGAAAGCCGCCGAGGTCAGGGTTGTGCGTAATGCGCGGTTCCTGCGGGAGCCGGAAGTTGAGTTCCAGGCGCGGCAATGGACAAAGGAAGAATTGCCTGTGGGACTCCGGTAGTCGAGTGCATGATTTCGACGTACTATAGACTCATTTAGACCTAACTCATGAATAGACGCATGGCATTAGACTAGCATCTTCCAGTCACAAAATCTGTCATCTTTTTTATCAGCATGTCTAGAGAGGTATCTATGTCGTAAATTGATTCTTCTATATCAAATCAAACACCAGTACTTCCAAACCCGCCCACCCCACGGACACTCTCCTCCAACTCCTCCACAACCATCACCTCAGGCGTATAGATCTAGATACCATCAGCATCAACACATGCCACCCGGAATCCACGAACAAAAAACTCACCCGCTCAAGCACAAGCTGCGCAACCCGATCCCCAACCTTAACCGTAAAATCCACATCCGAGAAATTAAACAACAGTACCTTCACTTCACCCCTGTAATCAGCGTCAATGACGCCCGCCCCGGTATCGATGAAGTGCTTCGAGGCAAGGCCACTCCGGGGAGCAACGCGGCCGTCTAATCGTCAACAATTAGTACTTAGCATGCGTTTTCAGGAAGATAGAGCAAGGAGGCGTACATGTTCCCTCAGGCACGGCAATCGCAAGCCCCGTGTCAACCAGTGCTTTACCCTTGGCCGGCACGACGGTCTCCTTTGCGCTGTAGAGATCGTAGCCTGCGGCGAAGGCGGACCCGCGGGTGGGTGCTTGTGCGGACTCGGTGAGCTTCTTGACGAGGAGGGGAGGGAGGGGCTG
>JACBAD010002034.1:0-100669 GCA_014281905.1 Aspergillus hiratsukae
TTCCCAGGCAGGGAGGCGAGTCGGAGAATCCGATCAGGATGTGGGAAAGATGGACGAGCAGCCTGGAGACTCTGGAGGCGAGGCAGGCGGAAAAGCAGTTTGCCGCTCTCCACAGTGGACTGTGGGGGAGGTGGGGACTGGGGAGTGCCGCCATGGGGATCCTCACAAGTTACAAAGCTACGAGCGGAGAAGAGCCGACTACCAGGCGAGAGGATATTGGTAGATAAAGATCTAAGCTGCTGGAGCGTTTTTGGAGGTTATCTTTGTTTCGAAGTGTCTCTGCCACCATGTCGTCCGAACAGCTGGCTGAATTGCAAAAGCCCACAGGCGAATATCGCCAGTATCTCCCCGATCTCAGTGTCAAGCGCTTCCAGGTGATGCGCGGCCAGGATGCGCATGAGTACGCGCATGATTTCAAGACACTGCGTAATCCTCCCTGGCTGCATGCGCTGTATATGCACTGGTTGGATTTGTTCCAGGAGCCTTTCAAGGGCGTCACGACAGATGGTATGCAGCCTTGTAGTAGAGCGGATTGAGTACAGTCTGTTGACGACCGTAGGAAATGTCCGCCCCGGTCTGTTCACGTTACAGAACGAAGGCGTCCCTATCGCGGAGATTGTCACCGCAACAGAGTCCCTACTCTCTCTTCTTGACGACAAGCAGCGCCAGTCCCTCAGCTACCAGATCGACTCGCCCGAATGGCGCACATGGTCCAACCCGGAATTCCTCCTCAGCGACAAGGGCCTGCGTCTCGATGAAGTCACCCCCTCCATCCGCAACGCCATCATGCGCATCCTCGAGGCGACGCTCTCCCCCGAAGGCTACGACAAGGCCGTCAAAGCAATGCGCATCAACCACTTCCTCGGCGAACTAGTCGACTCCCCCCGCGTCATGAACGAGTTCTCCTACAACTTCGTCCTCTTCGGCCGCCCCTCCACCGACAGGCCTTGGGGCTGGTCCTTCTACGGCCACCACCTCTGCCTCAACATCTTCCTGTACAAATCCCAGATCGTCGCCTCCCCCTGGTTCACCGGCGCCGAGCCCAACGAGATCGACTCCGGCCCTCACGCAGGCACCCGCATCATGCAAGTCGAGGAGCAACTCGGCCTCCAGCTCATGCAGTCCCTCTCCCCAGAACTCCAATCCCAAGCCCGCATCTTCACCCACATGCACGATCCCGCTATGCCCCCAGGCCGCTGGAACAAGGACGACCAGCGGCACCTCTGCGGCGCATATCGCGACAACCGCATCGTCCCCTACGAAGGCATCCCCGCTACCTCCCTCACCAACCCCCAGAAACACCTCCTCTACGCCATCCTGGAGCAGTACCTCCTGTACCTGCCCGCACGGTCGCGAGCGCTGAAACTCGCCCAGGTGCACCAGCACGAAAGCGAGACTTACTTCTGCTGGATTGGCGGCTTCGGCGACGAGGATCCCTTCTACTACCGTATCCAGAGCCCGGTTGTTCTGGTGGAATTCGACCACCACTCTGGTGTTTTTCTGGGGAATGAGGAGCCGAAGAAATTTCATATTCATACGCTGTTGCGGACGCCTAATGCGGGTGATTATGGGATGGCGCTGAGGCCGTTGATTCCGGCTGTGGAGGGGGTTAATGGGAGGGAGATTGTGTGGGAGGAATCGGTGTTGTAGTTGAGACTCTGTCCCGTTCTGTCTATACTAATGGCGTATGCGATGGAACTATGTCCATGATTATGAGTTGCATAGAGCTGATTGTATATTCTGACCATCAACCAAACCGCGCTAATAGTATTTATATGCAATCCCATATACACGGAATGCAAAGGGAAGGTCTGATTCTCCCATCAACTACCTGAAACTAGAATATAGACAGGAAAAGCAAAACCAGAAGCAAGCAAAGCAAAAAGTTGCTTACCGAATTGAGATGAATTGGCACGCTCTCCCACTCTTGATAAACCTTCCATATCAGCAATTTGACAACGCGATATCAAGCCGCTGAGATATCTATGATATCTTGATCATTAAGATGATATGATCCTTTGACAGATCCTAGATAACGATTCGAATACCTTCATCTTTGCCATATTAGGATAGAAATATGGCTTAGATAGGCACTTGTCTGAGAAGAGTCAGACCTTCATTGATTTCGAACGTGCTGTAAGAGAAGTAGTACTCCAGCAGCTACTAGCCCACAAGGCCAAAAGGTGAACGATGACGATTCCCCATGGAATCGCCTGCCCGGAATATGCTTATATACCAACCCTTCAGGCTACGCTGAGCCCCGTGACACGTGCATACAGCTTCTTGGTGATTTCGAAACTTTACTAGATGATCTTATTTCAAAACAAGCAGATCAAATCAGGTGCGAATCAGTGGGTTGAACCTATACCTAAGAAAGCATATTCTCGCGATCTGATTGGTTGAATCAGAATTGCAAATTGTTCCGTAAATCCTTTACCGAAATCAGTATTCTGGTTGACAGACCTCCTTTTATCCTAACAGTCGACCACACGGTCAGGGCTTCGACATGGCCACATCCAGGAGTATATAGAAACCTAGATAGCCAGCTACTTGACAATATCAGACTTTCAGTGATCTTATCACTGTGGTGCATACAAAATACCCCCGATTACCGAGCTTCTGACGGTTCTGCGATTTTGACCTCTGTGCCCGACTTAGCCTTGAGATGCACCGAACCGATCGCTTGATATCGCTCTTTGACTAGCTTTTCTCGTGGGATCAAACCCTATCTCTTGTTCTATACGCCATTAGACTGAATTGCCCAATCCGGAAGAAGTGAGGTTATACCAAAGCAGCCGTCACCCAACCCAACATGGATTATCCCAAACTGAGGCCGCCGGTTACAGCCACGAATGGCCCCTCCTTGATTAACCCGTTAGACGACTGGTCGGATTGGAATTGGTATATTACCGGACTTGCACGGTGCCTTTGTGTATATGAGATACTCGTCGGTCAGGCGCCCTACCCGGTTAGACCGGCTTTCCCGATCTACCCGCAGGCGCTCTGGCCGATGGGAAAGCTACCGATGCTGCCGGGAATGAATGGCCGAGACCGACCCCTTTGCAATTGGAAATATACGATCTGGAATGGGAGGGGTATGAGGACGATGATGATCGATATCAACGCAAAATAACGGCGCTGGGGACTATCTGGACAGCGATTTTTCAGACAGTTGCTCGCGAGCACCTGGCACGGTTTCTCGAGGAATCCGATTTCGCGGTTGAGATCTATCGGAAGTTGAAAGAGAACCTGGAGCCCTCGTTGAAAGATCTGAAGAGCCGTATCCAGGAAAGATACAGAATCCTCCAGCGTGGACCAGAACCGACCTGTCAGAGCATGGAGAAATGGCTGCATGAGTGTGATGATGTGCTGCTCCACTGTGTACGCTTGAAAATGTAACAGGATGGATGGCTTGGTACGCTCGACTTTCTCACGGCATTGAAGGAGATCGAGCCGAGATACGCTGAAGAAAGATTCAGCGAGCTGCGCAAGGACTGTTCGCTTGGTGTATTCAATGAGATTAACGCTTATCGAAGACGATGGAAATCCAAGAGCCGACGACAACGGAGTGCAATCCTTGGCGCCATTAAAGATCAATCTTAAGGTGTCTTTGGCCGATACCTTATATTATTGAATGGAATGGCCCTCGCGATTGCAAGCCAATATCCAGTCCAGTTTGATCGATCGAGACAATATACCTGAAGCATCGACGTGCAATGGATGCAGCAATCAAGAGATCCAATCAGACGAACTACAGCCGACGAATCACCGAAGCAAACAACCCATACGGTGATGAGCATCTTCTGCAACCATGCCATGGTATTTTTGAGAACCATCACTCTAAAATTGATGTAGCTCTGGAGTAGAGGACTTGACGCAGTCGTTGCTAAGCGATTGTTTTTGACTCGACTCAAGCTGGAAGCCCCTGTACGGTTGACCCCTTCAGCAAATCAGTCTGCAAGCTGCTGTCATGGAAGGCGTCAATCCTCAAGAAATGAGACTGAAAATCGATTGCTAGTGTTCTGTAAGCAAAGTGAATGGCGAAGAAGCCCTTGCTCACCTTAGCAGTGTGAGATGTTGATGCCAGTCCACTCTGGGTGCTAACAAGTTTTCGCTTCATCACCTCATAACAGTCTTGTCTGTTTTCCACTTCTGCGAATATCTTTGGCATCAATACTTTGGTTCTATCATGGATACAGCGGCTTTACCCCACGGTTGTGCCGAGGACTGGGGAATCCCCACATAAGGAGAGTTTCGGTATTTCCGAGCAGCTCGTAAGCCTCCGCAGTCATCACTCTTCTACTACCGTACGGAATAACGGTCGGCAATTAGCGACCAGCTGATGGGCTGTGGAGAGTGGAGACCTTAATGGCTGCTTGATGGAACTATTTTAAAGTATTACGCGAGTTGCTTCTCTCGTATGTCCAAGTCCTCAAAGCTTCGAGGTTTTCTCTTCCACCGCATCAGCGAGATCATTCCAACGCAAACACAATGGTGAGAGTAATCGCAATTCTCGTAATATGCTCATTAACAAAACCAAATAGGTCTATGAAGAAGCTCGTCTCCGCATTATCATTGCCGGTGCTGGCCTTGGTGGTCTAGCCGCGGCAGTCTCATGCGCACTCTCCGGACATACGGTAGAAGTAATCGAGCAAGCAAAGGAACTCGTCGAGGTCAGTGGTGTACAGAAGAACTCACAGCGTCGTCTAATCAAACTAGGTTGGAGCGGGTCTTCAGATAACCCCCAACGCCTCACGACTTTTCAAGTACTGGCAACTCCCCAACTCCATATGGCAAGCTGCAGCCGAGCCAACGGCGCTCACCGTCCATCGCTATACCGGGCAAATCCTGGCCAACGAACCCTCTTTTCACAAGAATATCCGCGCAAAGTATGACGCCCCATTCATTGACCTGCACAGAGTGGACCTGCAGCAAGCCTTGTATGCCTGTGCGAAGGAGCTCGGTATCGCTTTCCATCTCAACGAGAGAGTCGACTCGATAGACTTTGATACAACAACGGTCAGAACCCTGGCTGGCAATGAGTATACCGGCGACTTGATCATTGCTGCCGATGGGCTCTGGTCTCGCTGCCGCGAGTGTTTCCTAGGCAAGAAGGATGCGCCGCTCCCCACAGGCGATCTGGCCTACAGAATTGTGCTAACTGCGGATCAAATCTCGGATCCGGAGCTGAGGGCATGGGTTGAGAACCCAGAGTGCCACTTCTGGATCGGTCCCGGTGCGCATGCGGTGGCCTACTCGCTCCGCAATGGACAGATGTTCAACATTGTGCTGCTTGTGCCGGATAATCTGCCCCCGGGAGTCTCCAGACAGTCTGGCTCGGTGGAAGAAATGCGGAAGCTTTTCGAAGGCTGGGATCCAGTGTAGGTTGCCTCCTTCTTTCTGCCCAGGGTGATACTGACAGCAAGAACAACAGTCTGAACCGCTTCCTGAGCTATGTCGACAGCGTGGACAAGTGGAAGCTGATGCATCGTGAGTATATCCTCAACAAAACAATCGCATCACGGACTGACCGTTATTCTACAGACGCTGAGATGGAAAGCTGGGTAAACAACAAGTCAAACTTGGTCTTCCTGTACGCGTCCCCTCGTCTTTCAAATATCCATATCTAACCCAAACAGCGGTGACGCCTGCCATCCCATGCTCCCCTACCTCGCACAAGGCGCCAACTCGTCTCTCGAAGACGGCGCAGTCCTGGGCCAGTTACTCGGCCACATGAAGACCAAATCACACCTACCCCAGATCCTCCGTCTGTACGAGAGCCTGCGGAAATCCCGCGGCGAGGCCATTGTCAAGGAGACTTTCAAGCAGGTCAGTCTGCAACCTCATTCCTCTGCAACAGCATTGACATCCCTCAGAGACATGATTTCCACATGCCAAATGGCGAAGAGCAGGAAAAGAGAGACGAGGTCTTCTTGTCTCAACTCGGAAAGGAGATCAAGGGCGCGTTTCCCAGTAGATGGTGAGTACAGTACCGTACTTTCCCGCAGGAAATTAGTCGCTTACATGATATGAT
The DNA here is from genome assembly GCA_014281905.1 of Aspergillus hiratsukae. Taxonomy (NCBI): domain Eukaryota; kingdom Fungi; phylum Ascomycota; class Eurotiomycetes; order Eurotiales; family Aspergillaceae; genus Aspergillus; species Aspergillus hiratsukae. The sequence goes on from JACBAD010002034.1 coordinate 6,035, forward strand.
GCCAGGACGTGCCCCGAGGTGCAGCCCTGGCTTTATGGCTACGATGCAATTAAAGAAGTCGAGAGTGCGGTTACGCAGCACCCGGAATTGTTCGCTGGGATGTCTGCATCTGCATCTGCAAATCTGTAGTCTGTTTCTTTCTTACATAGATACTATACATCAACTGGCATGATACTATTACTTCTGTCGAGCCGCTTTGCGAGTGCATATATCTGATTCTTCTCACGCGAGTGTATATGTATTACTGGATGGGGCTATCTAACTTATTACTACTCCTCTGTAGATTGGTGCAGTGCTAGTGCCGACTTCCGATCAGCAATGAGGTTACATCGGGCGATCCTGCGGCATTATTCGGACTAACAGGGATCTTGAGTTCTTGACTTTCTTGTACAGAGGATTTCCTATATATATATATATATAGGAATGACCCTACGGTCTCAGAGAATGCCGACGTTACGATTTGCGTTCGGCGCCGCTGCAAGAGGGGGAGTCTCGTGGCTTGCTCTCGATGGTGAGAGATATATATATAAGACTAGACCCTATACGGACCAGGCAAAGCTCGATCATACAAAGTACCTATCATGAGGGAATTTTCTAACCCAATCCCATATGACCCTCTCCAAGTTCCTGAAAGGCTGAGAGTCAGACCTAAAGATAGGCTAGGGATCACCGAACCCCGAGTCCCTGTCGATCGACTATCGAGACGGCACACTTTTCTGAAGTATGACTAGGGCACTAGGTTGTCAAGTACAGTATCCCCTTCCTACCAGGATCAACCACCACAGGCACAACAACCCTCAAAGGAAACAAGCAAAATGTCCGGTGCCTACGCCCAAGCACGAATGAACCATCACATCTCCTCCACGCCTCGGAAAGCACTACGGGGCCCCGATCGGCCCATCGCCCTGCGTCAAGAGTACATCACCGACACGAAAACAACCCTCGTCCTCAGTCCCCAAGGCGACGCGCAATCGGCGACGGCGTACAAAGTCAAAGACCAAGACGGACGGACTCTCTTCACAGCTAGCGGGTGGAAATACAATAATGGCTCGTGCCGCGAGTTCCGCGATGCCTCTGGCTTGCCTCTCTTTGAGCTCCACAGAAAGATCTCCCTGAAAACCGCATGGTACATTACGCTGCCAGGGGGCGATGGTGAAGTTGACGTTCCGTTAGCGACAGGCGCTCCGCGCCTTGCGCCTGCGTTTGGGAACTTTAGTATCTCGTTGCGAAATACGGCTGCAGCTGCGTCGGAAACAAAGTCAGAAGTTGACCATCAGCTGACGCTCGTTGTCGAGCGGCATGGGCGCGTTTTGCAAAGCTTCGATGTTATCGATGGGGACAGAAAGGTAGCGGAAGTGTGCGAGAGTATACAGCACAACGAGAAATTGGCACTGAAGCCTAGTTCGCGGCGGGGTCATCGGCCTGCCCTGGATGTGGTTATAGCTCCTGGGGTGGATATGTCGTTGGTAGGTTTTTAACCCTAAACCGCTACATGCGCTGACTTTATCAGGTTGCGGTTATTGCTGTCATTGCCTCGGATAGCGTATATGGTTCAGAATCCAGTTGAGGTATGGCATCGGCTGGAGGGTCTTGTGGATCAGTTCCCGTCGTGTATAGGTAGTATATATGTATATTGGGATCGTACATTGGCGCTCTTTCTTCTTTTGTTCCCGACAGGGTTTCAGTGGTCTTACTGAGGCCGAGTCGATCCTCGCCAGTGTAGCATCACCGTGCAAGCACAACGATCCTGAGGGCAATAGAGCTTCGTATACGGATTTATTTCGTATACATTGATATCCAATCAATCTATGTTCAGCTTGTATATAACACCCTCAAGTTTCTTCAGACGGAAATAAATCCACCGATCAATCTCCCTCTGAATCCTCCCTCTGAAACTTCCGATCATGATCTGTGCCATGCAACCACAGGAACATTCTCCAGGACGACCGACGACCTTAAGCAGGCAGAGACATGATCTTCAATCGGCAAGCTTCAACAACAAGGCTGACTCAACAGCTCTGTGACAAGTCTTCAGCGGAGTTATTCAGGCTTTGCGTGTCTCACTCAGGCTGCGAGGCTGGGAGGAATTGCAGAGTTTTGCCTGTTACTGCTTGGAGATGAAATATGCTCCTTCGGCAAATCAAAAACCAGTGACAGATTACTGTGGAACATCTTGGGGCATTATTTTCTCTCTTCTCTCTATGCTTAGTATTCTTTATGAAACGCTGCCATACGTTCTTTCTACCTTGCCGAACACTGTCATACAGAATACAAACCATGTCGATCATTTTTATGGAGTGTAGGTAGTCTATTCGGGGCGGCCCCTTGGCCTAATGCCCTAAGTTTTCCTACCGGAGATGGTCAGTTTTTATTTCATGCCCTTGATATTACTGAACAATTGGAAGCATTCTCAACCATGCAAGTGATTGAACCCTGTGAGTTCCTGCAGGAGAAGTAACTGGCATTCCATAGTCCATTGTGGGACCTTACCAGCTTTATGCAGTATATTGAATATTCTCTAAAGTCTGAAATAGGAAGGCCGGGAACAAAGCTAAGAGATTTCACAGCCATGGTAGTGGGTACAGTTGCATTTGTATATTGCTGGATGCTATTTAGCTATATGTATGCACAGCCTGATAACTAATTCTAGACTACAAAAAATTGACAATCCCTTGTGTCTATGGTATGTGATGTGGGACATATATAAGTTCGGTCTGCTCCATAGTGAGATAACAAGAGTTGATTATACCTCCAGGCTTGCTAATTGCTGATCTAGCATGCAAAAATGCCTCACTAAAGGCTTCCAAGAAGATATATAAACCCCCGACAAAGGACTATATTTCAAGTCTCTTTCAGCTCTTCACCTCATTGAGAAATCCTAAAGCGAAGACTATTGCCCACATTATTAAAATCCTAGATGATCTTCGAACACGTTGCGTTTGGCGCCGTCCTCGCCTGTGGCGGGATAGCGCCACTTATAGACGTCTCCCGTCTCACGCGAGCTCTTGACCAGCTCCTGGCTGTGCTTGATCTGCATGGAGCTGTATGTCTGTAAAGCTGCCTTGAGATTGTGCCGTCTTGCGGCCATAGGCCCGGCGTCAATGTGCTCTAGAAGCTAGCTCGGCCAGGCACTCCTCAACCATGCAGGCACCTGCCGGGCCAGAGGCGTAGTGTGGGAGAGGAAAGGGCCCCTTGCTCCTCCTGAGACACTTCCATACATTTTCATGGGAAAATTCATTGAAAATGGATGTCTGAGGCATGATCACCGTAGGATCTGTAGTATGGAATGCTACATGCTTTCATCTGCTGAGAATAACTCTAGTACAACTGTGTGCTTTCTAGAGGTAAACACTCACAGTCACTTAATATTTAGTATATGCCCCATAGATCTATCTTGCACTTTACACAGACAGGCTTGGAATGTAGGCATCTATGCATTCAGGCTTCATGGAAATACCATGGCTTTACTAACTTGAGTTTTTACAGGAGACCAGGCTTAGATAGACCAGCTGTTTCATTGGCTTCTAAAAGCTTAATCCATATCCCTCGATAAAATAAATTATCACTGACTCCAAGAGGTCAGTCTTCGCGGAGGAAAGTAGTTCTTATGAATGATATGCCCTTCATGAACTCCTGAAGAAAGACCTCTGTCTGCGTTTATAGGAAATATATACAAAGAATATCTCAAAATCCTCACAAATGGAGTGACTAACAGGTCTGCGTCAATGCCCTTTTATCGTTATATGAATCCCGCAACTCCTTTTCGCCCATGATCCCAGCGTCACTATGCATGGTGTAGCTCCCGCGCAAGATCCTTCTGATGTACGTCGTAAGTCATGATTGAGTCGTATGTTGATATCATACGCTCCGTGGCGTATTCGCACTTGTCCCAATCCTCGAACTTCCGGGACCGCCGTCGCCATCTCCGAAGCGCTTCCACGGTCGAGCTGCTGCTAGATCGTTCCGCGATGACACCGAAGTCGACGAGCTTCTGCTTAGTGATGCAGGTGAGGAGAGGGTGGATGATTCAGCCGATGAACTAGTATTCCTGGCTGTAAGAGCAGCCGCCGCCGGGTTGCAATGCGCACAGATGAAGATGCCAAAGCCGCGTCCACTGCAGCTGGCACATACAGCTCCTCTGCCGGATGTCAGAAATTGGTGCAAGATCTCTTCTGGGAGGTATGAAGAGCGTACCTTGGTGCGTTACCTGCGCAGTCCCGACAAGTTAAGACGGTACGGCCTCCTATGCAAGCTGTGTGCTCCGGGTCCAGGTGCAACGACGACATAGCTCGATATGACATCTGCTGTCTCAATTACGGTAGTACGAATAATTGTATGCTCTGGACGTTGCGAACGTTAGAAGCAGACTGTAGACACAAGTGAATATCCTGAAGCAAGCGATCCGTAGGCCAGGCTAACATCTGTTGGCAGCATGACGGCCCTGTTCAACTGAGGAAATGCGTGCTTTATTAGTCTCACCTTAATACAGCTTCTATAATTGCTCAGGTGGTGTGATCAGATTAGATGAGCAAAAAGAAACTTGGCCTTGCAGGCCGAACAGGGCCCCTCCCTGTCCAGTCCAAACGACAATTTCTCCGTATGCCGTAAGCAGAAGACAATATTGTCACTGGCTACGTGACTACGCCGACTAGAGTTTCGAGTCTACCCACCCCGTTCAGGTCCTTGCTGGTGGCCAATCAACGTCTGTTGTCGAAGTCGGAGAAACGGCGGACTCAAAGGAGATCGGCTGCGGTGACAGGGATCAGAACCATCGAAGCGACGCCCAAGCGCGCCCAACGGTCCAGAGAATTCGAAGACACGCGTTCAAAATCGCCGATCAAGTCAGGATCTCCGAAAAGTGGAAACTTGACGACGACTGCGTCCATAGAGCTCGATCCAAGCCGCAAGTTATTGAGATGGTCATTGAAAAGTCGACCGGAGATCTTGGTCCGAGCCTCGCTCATGATATGCTGCATGAAGCTAGGTCCGGGTAGGAAAGGAATGAGCGCCGAATCATGCAATCAGAGTGGGGGAAAGAGAGGGGGAAAAAGGAAAGCATCAAGTATAGGAAATATCGGAAGCCCCATTTCAGGGAACAAAGGCGAAAAGCATGGCAGCCACAAAGAGCTGTGTTACTCGAGTCGCGAATGATAGGCAATGAGCACAGGAATTTCGAATCGCTGACCGCTCCAACGCAGCAAGAGAGGGCTCGCTGACAACCACGGATAGGTGCAGGGCAACGTGCCAGCATGATATCATTCCCGTGTATCAAATATAGATCACACAGAATGCTCTTCTAGAAGGTGTACAGATCAGAAAGAAATAACATCAAGTTAGTATCGTGTGCCTGTCAGCAATGCTGATATATATTTCTGTGCCCATAAATCACGTTTTTATTTCGAGCAAAGACACGATCGATTTCTGTACTTGAGTGTCATTAGTCTCTCTCATCCGTAGCCCACCAGCGGACCGCCTAATGCAAGCTCATCAGGCTGTTCCTATGACCGAGGATGCAATGATTTAGCGGAACTGTAAGCTTCAGGTTGAGCACAGCGACTCAAATACCACTCTTAGCGAGAGCGTAGCATCTGCGGCGCATCACCATTGCGTTGCATGGCAGGATCCAAGCTACTGCAAGGCCAGTAAATTATGTTGGCCTGGAGGAAGACATGCTAGAGGAGGCCGTTTGATAGGTCGACGGCTGGTTATGACCTGGCTTTCATAACCTGAATCGCTTGCAGCAAAATGTCAAGGATAGGGTTGGTTGAACTTGGTTCAGGCTCCATTAAAGTCCATCCGAGATACCGGATCTTCGGACTAGTAAAGTGAGTGGCTTTGCGAGAAGACAACGGGCATCTCTCATAATGGTCTCGTGGTCACTGTCAGCAGTGCGCATCTGAGATCTCACCTCCTAAATGCGACTGTGTGGTCTCATGCAGGTATCCGCCCGATATACGAGCAGGGAAACTGCATAGCGAGTCTAAGGATCTTACCAGCCGCATGGTGGCAGAGGGCCGTGTACAGACTTGGAGTCTTTGTGCCAAGGGAACCCTCTTTGCTCATATCATATGCATGGCACTTTACCTGCAGATCGAATGATCACATGTCCTTGAGGTCGCAAGGCATGAGATGAAACATGGTCACCTAGAAGCCCTTCTCACACCAAATGAGAGGTGCATTGCAGTTAAAGTGATGTTGCAGCTGATTGGCTCGCTAGCCTGGCACAGGTTCCTGGTCCCTGTAAAAGCCAACTCAGATGAACCTTGAGCACTCACCGATTATTCCCAGGAACCTGATATGTCGTATTCACAGTACCGAGAAGTTACAACCGTAAGTCCAGAGTGTCAAGAAATATAAGTAACGGGAAACAATATGACGAAGACGGCTTGAGAGCGTTTGCAGTGCAGAGTTATTCGCAATCGAACAGGCCGATCCGAGACGTGGCTTGCGGATGGGACAATGGATACAGGATCAACATGGGACTGGCATAGTACCTATTCATGGTGGGGCTTAGTCGAATATGCAAGCATCCGTTGTAAATCCCGCATTGATGAGGGTCTCACCTTGGCTTCCTGAGTCGCTCCTACTGCCATCGGAACCTTGCTCGAAACTCCAGCCGAGACTGCTGCCCATGAATGATGTGGCTGATGCAGGAAATCTTCTCTAACCAATGGCCCACTTTTCATCTTTTTGCCCTCTTTGGAGAATATCTCCGCGGCATATTGATGGCTGAGCGATATGGCCTACCATGTGTACCGTGGGGTCTGTTTCTTGACCTTGGCGCTGACGAGGTGATGGTGTTGATGTTGCACAAAACCCAAAGCACAAGAGGCAGTCGCCGACAGATTGCGATCAGCTGACATCTGCCCTCAATATCAGGCAGCCAATCCTTGATAACATCGTTGTGTATGTTATAGCCAATCCACGTCCTTAAGAGGGACCAGTGTCGGGCTTATACATGTATTAGAATCATGACCAGCAACTCCGAGAACCGGAGGAAACCAGTATGCTCGGTGATTGTAAGCTTTTAGCCTTAGATACCAAACACGATGCATTGTCACCTGCGTTGGGAGTCACAGGTGAAATAAAATCCCAAGCAAGAATGTGACTGCTTCAGCAGTCCGGTCGTCATGGGAGCTGCACAGGCCTCGGCAGTAAGCTACCAGTGCGGAGGATGTATCATAAACATATCTCATTGAAAGATTCTTCGTTAAGGACAAATAAAAAGCACGCCCGCCCCAGCTGAGTGATCCCGCAAATTCTCGACAAATCCTCAGTAGAGCAACAAGGTTCCCAAAAGCCAAGCCATCCGAGGGTAAAAGAAAACGCCGTGGGACGATCAAAATTCCCAGAAACCAAACGATCGACTTCGTTGAAAGAAATGCCAGGGTAAGATAAATTCAGTCTGGCAGGAGGGGGAGAAGGAAAGAGGCAGACATATGGAGGAAAGGAGATGTGGAGAGATGCAAGCGAAACGCCGGCTGCACCCCCCGTGAAGCGCTTTAAGCGAAGTAGTCAGTGGGAAGCGAGGCTAGAAGAGCGACTGTACCCAAGCCGCCAACCATTGCGCCGAGCAGAGCACTCGCAACATGACTTCCAAAGCTTCCTGCGTCCGAAACCCTTTGCCTCTTTGACGGTCGTTCACTTTCAGGAGCAGCAGCTTCGGGAGCATCATTGAAATTCTGTGTTTTGGCAACGGTGTGAAGCCGCGTAAGATGCGACAGCGAGGAGTCCAGATCAACTGGTGGAACTTGTGGCTGAGCGTCTTGTGAGAATGACTCAGGGCTCAAGAATGACTCAGGGTTCTCAAGATCTGAAATACTGATGGAAGTGAGATGAGGGAAGCGCCTGGCAAGGCCATGGTCAAGCTCCTCCGAGTCGGATGCCATGTCAGCAGCCTTCCTCTTCCGTGATGGGTTGGCGCCACACGTTGCTGCCCACGCTGAAGTGTCAACAATGTCGGCGATAGAAAGGCGTGTGTTGGAGTCCCGTGTGGCTCCTGAACTGGCCATGGATGAGATTAAATGAGGCTTTGTCTGCACATCTACATGACTGCTCTCTTCCTGAGACTGGACTTCATTAGGCCGTTGTTCTTGACTTGGCTGATCAGTGTTCATAGTAGCAACGGTAGAGTGAATTTTATTTCCCTTTTCAAATTCACGGAAAGCCGCATGTGCCTGACTGTTGACGAAGGGTCCATCAGTATAAGGAGCATCCCTGTCATTGCTTTCACGTCCCGTTAGAGGAGGATCGATAGGATGATAGCCAACGTGCGGCCAACATTCTTCCCCGCCTGGTGGCGACGTAGTATGATGGAAACAGGCAAGTGAGTGGTCGAGCGATCTTCCACTGGAGCGTGAAGCCGGATCGGAGGTTCCGACAGGCTGTGGGATGGGCGACCAACCGAACTTGACGGAAGTCGACTCGGTCGAACCTTCATTCGCCGTGGATTTCCAGCTGTTCAGGGTTTCAGGAGCGGGCTGGAGGCTAACTTGTTCGTTGCTGGTAACCGCTATCGGGCAAGGTGCATCGTTTTGAGCCGGTAGCCATCTGTTTTCCTCCTGCGACTCGGCTCCCTTACTAACAGCCACGGCAACTAGCGATTCATAGACCACTGAAGTCGAAGGAACGTTGGATGACATAGCCTCGGCCTCAATAACGAACCCATCTGTGTCAACACTGACAGAGGAGTGTGAAATCAAATCATCGTCAGAATCCTCTTGTTCTTCGCTTTCTTCCCAGAGATCTGATCCAGTTGCCGAGGCCCCTCGACTGTAACCAGTATGTGCTGGCTCAGCATCAGGAGCATAGTCAGTGCCGCCCATATCATCTGCCATACCGGCATATGAGCCCTCGTAGGCGTCCTCAACAAACGGCGGAGTCATCCGCGGGGTTACAAGAGGGTGATCGATGTTCTCTTCGTCAAGATCAATCGGACTTTGCTGTGATCTGATCACATGGCTTTGAATATCACTTGCGGGTGCAGAGGATTTGTTTTCCACCAGTTCCACAGAAACATCCTTTTTTGGAGGCGAAGTCATGGGCGTCGAGTTCCCAGCAGATTGGTGATGATCAGAGTCTGAACAAACGTCTGCGTCGTCTGGCACGTAAGATCCAGTGGATGCAGAGTCAAGCTGGGCCTCATCGACAATCTCAATTACCTCATCATCGTCATCAGGAACGCAGAAAGTATTTGTCTTCAGGTTGTCCTGTGCTTTTCTGGAATTCGAAGCTCCCTCGCTGCCGACGTTTACCGTGTTAGTAAACGACCCTGGGGGAGAAAGTAAAACAACGCAAGCCACATACTCAAGGTCAAACCACTGGCACTCGCAACGAACTCTCATAGGTGGATACGTATCTAGGGAGAGCAGGTGCGTCAGCAAATTTCTGACATGAAATCTTTATTGAGGTAGAGCGCATACCCTCGCCACGTATAACCTCAGTACCAAATATCACAACATCACCACTATGGATTGGGACATCCTTGTCGGCCGGTATCTTTTTACAATTGACCCAAGTACCATGCATGGAGCCATTGTCCCGTATGTAGATCTCCTGTGCTCAATTACATTAGTGAAAAATGTTGCATACGAGTTGACACTCCATGAAACGGGTTGCAGTTGCCTTGACATCACATACCTTCTTTCCAAAGCATGCCCTCAACTGCGCATGCTCCCGGGACATAACCCTTGATTCGAACAATGCATTATGGTGAGCGGGGACCAGACCCTTCGCTTCCCGCTTGGAAGCCCGGCCAATCTGCACGACGTCGGTATCGGGAGCGAACGTTAGGGAGCGGAACGGCAGGACATCTGGCTGGAAGAGCGGGTACAGAGTAACAACAGCTGGCAACACAAGAACAAGTAAGTCAAGTGCTTTTTCTCAGTACAAGATCTCGGTGAGTTACATACCCTGCTTATCAGGCATGATGAAGGTTTGGCCAGTCGACTCGTGAACTTCGAGCCTTGAACGTCTGTGTAAAGGAGCAAGTGTTGCTATCACCCGCAACTAACCAAGACAACGTCTTTACCGTTGAAAGCACGATATTGGATAACTTTGACAGGCAAGCTGGAAAAGTGTTGGACAGACGTAAGCCCTTGTCGTTTTGATGAATGCAAAGCGAATGCAAAGTGAATGCAAAGGATCTCGAGATGTCGTCGTTGTGATAAGGCAACCAAGTCGATGACGGCTAGGGAGGGGTAAGAGGAGGAAGTGTACGGGATCAGCCTGAGGTAAAGAGACGGTCGGTGTCAGGCAGAGAAACGTGGGCAAGCAACACCTTAGTCACGTACGATCCCGTGGGTAGAAGACGTGGACTCAGGATGGCTGCCTGGAAAATCGATCTAGGCTGTCGATACCCAAGAGTGAGAGAGACTCATAGATGTCTCGAATAATCACGGTGGTACAGTAGGCCGAACCAACAATACCCGGCTCGATAAGGAAGGAGTTGTGGAGAATGGATAAAGAAGTGTATCACAGTATCTTATTCAGCAGCTGACTGGGGATACCTGAAACAACACACAACGCAGAGTTGAGGGGATTCAGAACTCTCTTCGGTGTGTCATCATATTTCACAAATGATAATGATGATGTACGAGTAAAGAGAGTGAACCACAGTTCCTTCTGAGATGGTGACGCTGATGCTGGTGATACGCAATGACTACCTTGATGCTCCGTACAGAGGTGGGGTTTCCCGTGGTCCACCCCCGTCAGGTGATAAGCATTAGTCTACGGCGACGATAAGGATAGCTGCGGGGAAACCCTCACCAATAATCAATATTATATCCATGAAGGAGGGCAAGTGTCCCCAAGGTAGCTAGCATAAATGGAAAAAGGCAACCAACATACTGTATTTCCTACTACCACCCGCTTACTACTATGGTACAAGTGAAACCCTTTCCATCGCCGTCTTCCCTTGGCAGAAACGAAGCTCCAGGCGTCGGACATACTCAAACATTCCGGCCACAATGCTGACTCCTCCATCGCGGAAGGCCAGCACGTTTCATAAACAAGCAGACGACCAAAACATACAAGAAACAGAAAATGACAACATATGATAGGTGGACAATCAGAGAAGGGATCTTTTAAGATAAAGAAGGGGAACACATATAACGAAACGCAAACATATGGTGTAGGTACAGACTCATGAGGAAGGAGACCGGTCATCCTCTGAACATATCAGGGTGAGCCAAGGAAACGGTCCATTATAAAGGCGTAGGTATTGCCGGCATGGTTGTGCTGTCAATTGGAAGGCTTCGACGGTGAAGAGAAGGATAGGGGGGGAAGGAAACGATTAGTCTCGAGAGAGCCCTCGGGCAAAAAGTGGTCTATGTAGAATGTGCGAAAGAGTTCATGGTGCGTGGCTCGTTGAAGTAGCTCAGTGACTCTTTACAGACCAGGCGGTCCGCCCAAGCCAGCACCCATGGTCTGCAGACGCGCTGCCAGCTGGGGGTATCTCTCCTGGACTTCCAATTGTGTCCGAGTGGCCTCGGCATATGAAATGGCGTTGACGATTTCCGCCTCCGTACGAGCCAGCTCTGCGGCCCGTTCGAAGTACTTGAGCGCCTGCGAGACCTTACCCTGTTGAAGGAGGAGCTGGGCCATGGTTCCTACAGCAATATCACACTCGGGGTCGACTAAAACGCAAGTCAGTGAATTCCCAACACTTACAGAAGGCCATCACTAGGACTTACTGATGAGAGCCTTCTGGCAAAGGTTCTCGGCCTCCTGGAAGTCATGCTTCCACTGGAACAGCGCAAGGGCCTTGTTGATCAGGGGCAGGACATTGATTCCCATTGGCTTGCTCTGCTTCTCCATCTCCACAGCCTTGTCGAACTTCTCAATGGCCTCGGAGAAATTCTGCTGGTCCAAAAGAAGCTCACCATAGTAGTTGTAGACATCCGGTACGTCCTCGAAATTCTTCACGGACCGACGGAATGTAGCCATGGCTGAGGCAACAGAGCCCATCTTGTACTGCGTCACACCCAACTGAATATGAGAGAAGATAAAGCTTCGGTCGAGGTCGATCGACTTCTGATAGTCCTTGGCGGCTTCGGCGAATTCCCCAAGAATGAAGTGGAGCTGGGCGCGGTGGTAGTAGATATCGGGATCGTCCTTGTTGTGGGTGATGGCGAGTTCAAAGTCGTCGGCTGCGGCATCCTTGTTGCCTAGAACCGGTCAGAAACACCTGAGTGATACTCACAAATGACGTGAAGACTTACCAAGCTCGAGATGTAAGCTGGCGCGCTTGATATAGCTCTGCACCAATGATGGCTGCAATTCAATGCTCTTGTTAAGATCAGCCAGGGCCGACTGAGCGTTACCCTCGAGGTAGGTGAAGGTGGCTCTCATGTTGAGGGCCAAAGCTTCGAATTCACCCAGATCACCGAGTTCCAAGGCCTTCTCGAAAGCAGCAGCGGCTTCCTCGTAGCCGTCTCCGGTTTTCTTAGTCATCGCGATCAAACCCTTGCGCAGCTGACCTTTGCCGGACTCCTCACTGAGGTCTGCGGACTCTGCAAGGCCTTCGGGAAGAGACTGGGGACGGAAGCTCTGGAGGTAATTGGAAACGAATGTAGGGCTAGGGAGCTTGCGACCCTTGGCCTCCAAGATAGCCTTGGCTTTCTTCTCTGCAACCTTTTTTAGGAGTCTTTCCAGCGCGTTGCGGCTGACATCATTGGAGAATCCGTCGATGATGCAGCTGGCGGTGAAGTCGAGAAGGGCCTCGCTGTACTTCTCGAGATGTTCGTACGCAATAGCTCTTCTGTTCAACGCCTTGACGTACTCGCTGTCCATTGCCAGTGCAGCGCTGGTGTCCTCAACGACCTTTTCCCACTCCGACAGGACATTGTAGCAGGCAGCGCGGTTCGAGTAAAAGACGGGGTCGGGTTTACAAATGATCGCCCTTCCGTAGAGGTCGATGGCCCTGTTGTAATCCTTGGACCCATAAGCCTTATTTCCAGCGGCCTTGAGCTTGGCAGCATAAGCTTTCCGGGTCTGCAAGATCAATTGTGAGCATTCGAGCAACGGACGGTCGGAGAAGCAAGAAGGATAGGATCAGCAACTCACCTCATCCGACAACTGATCAACAGTTGCCTCATCGACCTCGGGCAGTTCTTCTGAAACCTCCTCGACCTTCTTGGGAGCTTGTTCTAGAGGGTTATCAGCTCGATACTGTGTGTAGAGGGTGCGCAAAGCGCTGTCGGACTTGGCATACCCTCTTGAACGGTGGCGGTCTTTGCTTTCTTTTCCTCCTCCGCCTTCTTCTTCTCCTTTCGACGCTGGTTCTTGCTCTTCTTCTTTTCTGCGGGCGCCGGTGTTGGGGCGGTCCGGCCGGAGTCGGAGAGGTAGTATACGACACCTGCGCTGGTCACAACCACGGCAACACCAGCAATGGTATAGACCAGCGCCTTATTTTCCGACACCCATTTCGAGACCCGGTCCCAGACTGATGCGGAAGATGAAGCAGGAAGAGCAGCTGTGTCAACAACGACGTTCTTGACTGGCTGGGGTAATGGCGTTTCGCTCGACATGATGGCCCGGCAAAGAGGAACCTGAATTGTAAACTCTGTACAGCGCAGAGAACGGCAGTGAGCAACCTGAAAATGGAAAACTATGGAGAAAGGATGAACTGGGGGTAGTAATTGCAATTAAATAATAACATACCGGTCCTGGATGAAGGGTAGGGTGCTTGTCAGCAAAACGCTGCTCTTTTTTAAGGGAGAATGATGGGAGAGATGATGCGGCCCTGAAAAAGTTATGAGTTCGATGTTCCAAGTTCCGGCGTACTGCAGCGCCCATCCGAGCTCTCGAGGCTACCAGGCCAATCACACTCTCTGGTTTACTCTGCTCCACTGTATATCATCATCGGCTGAGAAAACGGGTCTCTAATGAATGAAAATGGTTTATGAGAAGGCTCAGTGTTGATATCCTAGAGAATTGGCCCTATCACCACTAGTGAGTTTCTCGTTGACTGTCGCAAACATTATCTGTCTCCATTCGTCCCTACCACACTCGCAGTACACCATTGAGCATAAGCTCCATGATCCATCTGCTCTGCGTCCATTTCATTCTTAGCTGATGCAATGGCTACAATTACACCATCGCAAGGCTCGGAGTCCTTCCAGATAATTTCCTCTCTTCGTTACGAACCTGCGCTTCCCGATGTGCTCAGAGCGCAACCCACCGATGCCTACCCGGATCCCCTGCGATCACCTTACTACCTTCTCCCCTATCATCAAGAACGACTTCTAAAAGCTGCGGAATGTTTCGGGTGGAGCAAAGCAGCTAGGTTCCTGCAGCAGGATGTCGAGTCGTTCGCCAAACACCTCGGCAGCTTCATACCTGACCGGACGAAACCTTGGCGTCTGCGCATTGTCATTGACAGAGATGGCGCATGCACCGTCGAGGTCAACGCACCCGCGCCAATTGATCCGCTGAGCCTTCTCCTGCCTTCCGAAATGAATCAGACGTCCACGCCCTGGCGTGTCACTGTAGACTCTGAAAGAACCGTGCCGTCGCCCTTTACAACGCATAAGACTACATCGCGAGACAATTACACCGCTGCGCGACTTCGAGCCAAGATCACCTCCCCACAAGATCCGGCCGAAGTGCTAATTGTGAATCCTGACGAGGAGATTATGGAGGGGAGCATAACGACTCCGTATTTCAGACGGCGAAACTCCACATCAACACAAGCGAAGATTGACCACGAGAATGCCCGGCCGGCTTGGGTCACGCCACCTCTCTCCAGTGGAGGTAATGCGGGTACAACAAGGCGATATGCTTTGGCTCAAGGGTTCTGCTCCGAACAGGCCATCACTGTCGCCGACCTGATCGACGGCGAAGAGTGTTGGCTCAGTAATGGCGTGAGAGGATTTTTCCGCGGCAGAATCCTGCTGAAAGAGCCTAATGCATGAGAGATGAATGCTGGTCAAATTGCCGTCAATCTCAAGATTGCCCATGTTCGACAAGGCAACTTGGCTAACATTACGTTTGTGCACATTAGATCGACCAAGTATGAAACGGTGAGACGGCCAATGTTCATTCATATCTATCATCGCTTCATATCATTCGCTGGGCCACTCTTGTATTCAAGGTGGACCTGTACGTCTCCACGACCAGAATTCCGCAAGCAGTCCCTTTGACGAAACTGCCAAGTGCACGCTTAAGCAGGGCTATTTATTCAAAGTGGGGAATCTCTATTATTTCTTCTCAACAACGATGGGGTTGGGGTTGCCTTTCCACTCGAGGGACCGGGGCCGCATGAACTCAGCAACTACCTCGTCGGTGACCTTGGCCCTGCGTTCCTGAAAGGCCTGAACGTAAGCCTGTAGCTCCGCAATACATTTTTGCTTGACCTCGCCGGTAAGCATCTCTCCCTTCTCATAAGCCACACGGATTCGCTCCAGTTCCTCATCATCCTCCAGGAAGAAGGTGAGGTACTGGAATGAGACGTCATCCTTGGTGTTGGCACCCAGTTGACGTTGAAGCTCAGCGGTATCCTGTCCTCCAGAGAAGGCGTACTTGTTGATTTTGTTCTTGATTCGATTGGGGGCATCGTTCATGTAGATGGCGGATGTATCGATGCTCGCAGACATTTTCGAGCCAGGGCCTTGAAGAGCGGGAAGGAAGATGGCATGGATCAACGAGGGCTTCTTGTACTTCATCTTCTCGGCGTGTTCACGGCACTGACGGAAGTAGGGGTCCTGGTCGATCGCACAGGGAATCAGGCAAGGGATCGACGAGACCTTCTTCCTGTCGGTACCGAAGATATGAGGGAAGCTGGTCGCAAATGCAGTGGCAGATTGAGTCGCGCAGAAATGGAATTCTCCGACGTTGTTGCTGTCGTTGAAGCCAAAAGTTCCTCGGACGGAGTTTATTGTGATCCTCTTCGCCATTCTGCAGATGTTCTCATAGAATGCGCCGCCAACGAAATCGAAGTCGCTGAAAATAAATGTCTTCTTCATATCGAAACCGACTGCAATGATGTCCATCGCATTTGCTTTGGTATATCTCTTAGCATCCTCAATCTCGATCTTTTGCGAATGCATGTATTTCTAAAACCTGGTTAGACGCAAAGGTAGAACTCGTCGTAGGCATAAAACTCGCCTCGTCATCAGTAAGCATAATAACCAAAGGGCAATCGAAGACATCCTGCAACCACCTGATAGAGTCATCCTGGTCAATTCGTTTTCAGAAGCATCAATTGAAAAGGGCGACCTACTTGGTAAACTCAAAGGGAATCGTGTGTCCGACGTGCATGCTGTCGCTGCTAGGTCCCCGGCCAGTGTAGAGGTAGAACGGCTGTCCCTTCTCATAACGATCAAGAATCAAGTTCAGGTCACGGTGGCTGAACACAATGCCTCTGCGCATAAATCGATGAGGCCGACGTCCAGTTACTCTTTCAAAGCGCTCGAGCAGTTCTTTGGAGATCCGAGTAGCTCCGAATTCTCGGACCAGTTTATCATAATCGACCGGAAGAAGCTTGCCAGACTCGTCGACACCACCGGACACATCGAAAGGAGTCACAACCTGGGCGACTGCCTTGGACGCGGGGGCCTTCTCGGCCAGGCTCAGCGTGGTGAGAGCCGGGGGTTGTCCAGGTTCGTCCGCCATGTTGAGTAAGGGTTTCGGTAAAAGCGAGAGAAGGATATCGGACGGATGACCGAGAAGACGACCAATGCGCTACGGCGAGTCAGACTGAGTCGGCGAAGATGGCAAAGATCTTAGACAACTGTTCAATAATTTCTCCTGCCCCTCCAAACCATTTGGTGGATGACTCAGGCTGGCTGGCAGAATTTGGGCGGTGTGATTGGCCATCTCCTGGCTACCTGGACAGATCAATCACGTGGTTTCTTGGCATCCCCGCGTTACAAATCGGGCTAGCGCCAGAGCTTCGGAAGCTGACAGAAATTCTTCCAACAGGAGATGCGTTCCGACCACTGAGAAAGGTCAAGGATCAGACGAGCACCCATCTTCCTCAGACGTCGGTTCCTCTATCGCCACATCAGCTCCAGCATCATCATCTCAATTCTACGACTTCCTATATGCATCAGCAGCCATGAAATTCTTCGAGAATGTCTTTACGTACGACTATTCCTTCCCTGCCGTCTCACTTGCCTACTTTCTCCGCTACCCGAATCCATATTCTCGCCATGTTCTGACCACCGATGTGATCGACCGTTATGTGGATCCGAAGACGGAGCGACTTCATACAGTACGTCTTCACTTGAAGAAATCAAAGGTCCCGGCGGGTATCCTGAAATTACTTCCGAAAGGAATTGGGGGCTCGGACAATTCTGGCCAGAGTTATATACTTGAAACTACCGTCGTCGACATTAAGGAGGGATGGATGGAAACCGAATCACGGAACATGGAATGGACGGGTATTCTGAGTGTCGTTGAGAAACAACTCTACACACGCCAACCAATTGAGGGTTCGCTAGAAAGCCTACAGGGACTTTCACTAGATGCTCAGAGAAACGAACAGACCCAGGTGAAAACCACGGTCACCTTCCTCTCTCGGTTGGGACAAGGAAAGTTCCTTGGGAAAAGGAAGACTATCCCCACTGCCGACCAGACCATTGAGTTTGATGAAGAGACGCCTAAGAAGGGTTTCTTCTCGTCGCTGTCCACTGCTGGAATCCAGAGAACCATTGAGCTCATTGGCGTGAGCCGAACTCGAGATGCAGTGCTCAAAAGCAAGGAAGGCATGAACGTTGTCCTGGAGCGGTTGCGCAATGGTGGTATAGTCGCTGTCCTTGAGGGCATGCGGCAGGACCGGGAGGCATCTTTCGGACCCGAGGGTCCCTGGAAGCGTGTCTGGCTTAGAGGGAATAACCTCAAAGAGCGAGCCTTTTCGGATGATGACGACAACTGATTGACACTTATATAAGGCTATAGCCACGGGCAGACTTTCTTTTATTGCAGCATTCGAGCGTGGGGTTGCGGCGTTTGGGACTTGTCGAATTTCGGAAACTCTCCTATGTGTGTGACATGCTTTATTGTCATCTTCATCTCAATATCTTGTCATCCAACTGAAACTTTTCATACGAGAAAAGTGAAGGACCAAACATGAATGTATATTAGCTAGCCGTATGGCAAATTGGTGACCTTATTGTTGTAGGCGCCTGTTGTACAATACACATGCATCTAACTTTGTAATTTTTTTTTGTTATCCTTCACATACATCACTATTCAAAGATTCAAGCCTTTAGACTGAAAACTAAAGAGCCTTAGGTTGTTGTTCTTCAACGTTTGGCTGTACAGCGTAGTTAGTTATCCATTCTGACTTAGTCATCCTTACACAAACTTTGGTGGAGACTCGCTTCTTTCATAGATCTCGCCCTCCCTTCATTGATCAGATCATCAGACATTCTCCATCTTGTACCCCATCACATCTGACATTTCCATTGACAGCGTGTGGTTTCATTTGAGGATGAGTTATTCAGCCAAGTAAAGCGTTTGCAGGACTGAGGTACCCCTTGCCTGTCAAACGCGGGTCACCTACATCAGACCTTCTTTTTACATTGACATTGGGAACTCCCGTATATGAAGCCAATGTGAATTTGACAGAGGCTTCATCAAGTTTCTTTAAATCACCAACTTCAAGAGATAACCTATTCTCCTTCAGCAGTCGAATCACTGCCGTTATGTCACACAGTCCCTCTGAGCCACTACCAAGAATGTCTATGCAATCTCTACCTTTTCGAAATCAAGCTACAGGTGGCTATCTTGATGAGCAAAGTAACAATGCTACCACCCAAACTCCAGAGCCAGCGCTAGATCCTACAGATCTGAAGCATCTTGGCGAGAACCTAAAGATACTCCCAGTGCCATCAGTGAACGACGACCTGGAAACAACTGCCAAGAAGATGAGAGCATTAGCCAAAGTGGTTAGCGATGGGAACAGCCTAGCATTGTTCACAGGCTTGCAGATGGCCTCTGAGCACTCAAGAGATCCGGAGAGCATAGCCGTATCACAGATGACACCAGACGAGCGATATCTGTACGAGGCATGGCAGAAGTCCAGAAAACATCGCAAAAGGAAGAACCCCGACGACCAGGACAGTGAAGAGTCATCTAATCGTGCCGGAAAGGTCCCAGCTGTCGACTTCGACTGGGTCAAAAACGTAGCTCCAGTGCCTGATGGCGCTCAGAGTCTGAAGAAGTTTACCCAGCGCGCAGCAGCAATGGACATCGTCTGGGAGCATCAGGGTGCAACGCCGGAGAACGCAGCGTGGCTTACTTTTAATCTGCCAGCTGCTCTGCCTCTTGTCAAGGCCGTCTGCAGGGTCCGCAATGCCGAGAAACACCGCCAGAATAATCGGGATTCCAGCATGCGCGGGTTGACGGACATGGAGGCAACAGAGGTCGAAACAGTCCGGAAAATCGTGTCTCTTGCGGAGAGAAACAGGACACGAGAGCTGGAAAAGATCCGGAAGCTGACCAGATCGATTACAGAGTCAGCTGCGGTGATCAAAGCCCGGATCAAAGCTCTTGAAGATAAAATGAACTGCTGATCCCAGGAGATCCTGCATCGAAACCATCGTTATGGAGCTTGGCAGGAAAGGTACTGGTTGGGTGGTGAGCGCATTCTTCTGATATAATAATTCTGCTACCAGTATTGTCCAACACTGATGGAGTAAATTTGCTTCTTTTCATTCATAACTTTGATCTCTACCCCAAGCACTCCGACAAAACTGTGCTGCCTAAAGTCAATTTAGTACTACATACTTTGTATTCCCTAGACGCAAAAAGCTACAAAGGAATGCCGCACCGTGGCCAAGTGTTCTCAATAGAAAGACCTTCAACTCTAACCTGCTTCTTGATTGGTAGCGGCACTCTCGGATAAGTACCTCGGGCATGAGCTTCAAGGTTCCACTGCCAAAATCCCAAACAGAACCAAATTTTTCACACCAACCCATTCGAACCCGAGCTGTCCAACACTCCAACACTCGAACGGGCCATTTCTGCTGAACGCTTGGATTCAATTGCCTGCTAGACTAGAATAGGGAAAAGTGGCTGACTGCAATGGCTGTACTTGGCTAACAGCCATTTTGTTGTTGGTAACATTTGGTGCCACCGGTGGATAGTCGTAGCGCCAATTTAGCCTGTGATGTGAGCCTATGACGCAGTGGAGTCCCCGTCCTTAATGAGATGACTTCATGGCTATTTTCGTTGGTACAGTGCTCTTCAGTACATTCCACACAACAAATGTGAGATTGGCTTGCCTATTATCTAATGGATTTGAAGCGCGCCTCCTGGATACCTATCAGTGTATAACTCAGATATGTCTTCTCATTGGGCTACCTGAAGGTAAGAAGAGAAACAGGCTGTCAGAATGGTGATCAGCAGACAGTGGAACTCAAGTGTCAATCATTGTTTTTCTCAGAATAGGATATTCATCTTGGCATCTTGAGTTCTAGAAAACCCGGTCAGGCTCACAAATAGGCAAGGTTGGACCATTGGTTGTTCTTCGGGACTTTCTACATGTCCAAAGAGAACAGTAGTGGTTATATGATTGCCCTGGCAACTTCAGTTTTTTTGACTGGTTTCTGGGTGAATTCGAGCTGCATGTGTTTGCAGCGAAATATATCCTTATGGTGTGCTTGACTGGCTGGTGACAAGATGACTGTCTAGATACACCGTACACAGATTCGAAGCTCAGCTATGGATAAGCTGAACGGCAGGTGATTTACTAGTGATTAAGGGCCCAGTGATTCCCAACTTCCCACAATCAGCAAGCATCCATTGACAAGGTAGCACCCGCAGTTATCTCGATAGATAACAGAGGATCGCTCTGCGGCTTCATGCATACAGACCAACAACCGCTCAATTGATTTAGGACAACAGATCCGGGCTACATTACTGGTTTATTTCTATCAAAACATCAGCCATATGAACTCGAATACACAGGAACATCGACATCACCTCTTTAGCGCTTGATGCCAGGCACAGGAGATCTGTTCAGTGTACGGAGTTAGACTACACCGTCGATTCCCTCATGGCGAATACCGTAGTAGCGGTGGTGGCTGGCAAGCTAAACAAAACAAGTGGGGACGATTTCAGAGTGCCCAAAAATGTGCAGACTCTGCTCGCTGAGTGGTCCAATCCTGGCACCCTGTCTGAGATCATCCACCGGAGCTGCCTCATTCGGCCGAAGATATGCGGGGGCACTCCCCGTTAGCGTGGCTGGCCAAGCAGGACCAAGAATGCCCCCCCCGAAACCAGGGAGAAAAGGCACCTCTTCGGGCTTTCATGAGCCCTGCGGCCAATCGCGGGCTCCATTAGCCCTGTTTTATGCGGATTATTATTGATTTTGAGTGATTCAAATTTAGAAAATGATGGTCTGTCTGTTTGAATCACTGACCGTCTGAGAAGGTCAGCAGGGTCATCATCATCATCATCGTCGGCCACTATCTGTCTCCTATCTAGTCTACTAGTACAACTGCCTATGATTTCTGATTTCCGCTGACGGGATTACAAGGCTTGAAGCTTTGTTCCTCAGCCTCTCTACCCATAATAATCTTACTCATCCTACTATTGCCCCATCCGCACATTTGTTTCCTTGTCAGGCCATGTTCTTCCTAGTCCTCAACTCACCATAATAATATCCTGTAATATCAAACAAACCATTCCCTCACCTCCCTCAATCTCACCGTTGCTTGGCCACCGACTCGTTCAATCCCTTGGCCTCTGGTCAGTGGACAAAGTGGTCCGCGAGACTTACACGAGAACAGTTTAGACACATTTGCACAACGGACGGTCTACGCCTGTGCCGTCTAAGCGCGGAGGGGACTCTCACTAGCATCTTTCTAGTTTCTGCAATCCTTTTCTGGTCTTGCCCCATAGTGGTATCGTTGGATTTGTTGCAGGTTTAGCATGCTTTAAAGGGTCTTTCTATTATTTATCACCTCCACCTGGGCTTGTTTTCGCCTTTATCCCTCTCCGCTCCTTGTTCCGTTATCCCTTCGACTACCTTTCCGACCGACCGGCTTCGTCCACAACAATAACATCACCAACACGGTAATGAGCATGCCAGTTGTCTCTGGCCGCTGCTCCATCATCTGTCTTATTTAGATACCAAAATATTGATCGCTCTCCTGAAACCGCTTTGTCCCGACAGTCGTGGAAACATCAATGTCTATCCAACTTGGATCAGGGTCGGTCTTTCGACCTGGCTGGATGCTATTGTTATTGGTGCTGGTCGCGTTGCCGTCAACCATCGCCCAGTTTTGCACCTTCTGGGACGGTGGCTGTGTCGATCCTCTGGCTCAGACAGCCCTCAATTTCGATTTTCCTCCTCTATTCCTCGACGATATCACTCTATATTATGGATTTGACGCGAATCCCTCGGGCAAAGGGCAAGAGCCTATGGTCAAGGCTAGTTTCTGGCTTGCATACGATCCTCAGCGCATCGACAGCGACGCCATTACTGCGAATCGGACCTCCGAGATTGCATTCCGGGTAGGCAATTTGACAGGTACGCCTTCTGGGCCCAGTAACGGCTGCGAGGGTGTTTGGGGTTCAGATTGCACACACGACCTGAAGGAGTTGCTCAAAGGGGCCATGTATGAACTCTCGACGAAGGGAGACTATACCTACCCTCTTCAAACCGTCATCAATCAAATGCTCGTCAATCCACCTTTCCTGGAAAATTGCCCACCGTCCTTTTTCGATGTGCAATCATTCCCTGTGCAGCGTAAGTGCCTCTTGACTCCAATTTTGTCTGTCTGCGTCGGTCATTAGCTGACACTTAATAGCATTCGCTCAAGAGACCGAGCCTGATAAGACTGCGACGATACAGACGCCTGGGTTCGGCGGAAGCCCGTGGAAGACGTGGTTCATCGATAATATGACATCCAGTATGCAAGCCGAGCAGGTAGCGGTCGCTATTCTTAGCAGAGCACCATCTTCGAGCGCCTATTTGCTGCACGGAAAGGATGACATTATGATTGAGCTTGTTTGCATCCAGGCACCTTCTTCTGGGAGTTCGTCTAGCAAAGACGGCTGATGAAGGTCTCAGCTGAAAAGATCACTGACTGCTCTCAATTCATATCGGGATACGTCGATACTGCAGCTGAAGATCATTCGATTGATACCAGCCTCCATGGTTCCGCCCAAACTGAGCCCTTCTACTCGGCTCTATCGACGCTCATTACTCGCCTTCCCAGGATCCTGTTCAAGCAATATTGCTCAATCTCATGGCTATCATGGTGCATTCGTGACATACCATGATTGTCACTTCAGAGAGTGAGACGTGGAGAGTCATCCCTCAGAAGCACAGCCGAACCAGATCCTATGCGGTAAAGGTCGATTAATGCCAGTGCCGAACGACATAATTGTGCAGGGTGTTGCTCAATTTGCTTTAGTCCAAATGAACTGGAACCTTGCATAGACCACTCCTGAACATCTCGACTCTGAAACCCGTGTCACTCGGCCTACCTTCTAGCCGACAGGGTCATTCTTTGTTTACGACCTGTGTGGGCTTTGACAGGGAGCTCGCGTGTTACTGAGCGGCCAGCAGGCTAACATGCCTCACTGGATCAACAGAAACACGCCTTTTCCTACAAGACAAGGGAGGCACAACACATGTTACAAAAATACCCAAAGCAATCATTTCCATATAATACAATCAACAGTTATCCGGCACATTCCGGTATCTTGAAATCGACCATAATCAACATTTGCATAAACCAGTGACCTCGGCCAATGCTCTGCATCATTTGACTACCGGCTACAGTGTCGGCCAGTCTATCTCAATCGGCGTCAAATCACCTGGTCCGCGGAAATCCTCTACAATCTCCGCCTGCTCACTTATGAGCTTCCGATCCGTTTGAACCCCAATCTTCGCCAGACCCCTCCACCGCGCCAAGTCCTTCGCATTACGCTTGTCCCCATGCGCAGCGTCGGCATTCTCCCAGTGCCCTTTGGAGAATCCCATCATCGTTGTGATGCGCTTTCTGGGGATATCATATACGAGGGAGCAGATGGTCCCCGTCTCTTCCAGCCAGTTGCACTGCCATAGCTCGCCGGGTCTGATGCATTGGTACGTGGCTGTTTGGAAGTTCTTACGACCGGCCATGGGCCCGCCGTGGATGGCATAGACGACCCGATCCTCGTTATAAAACCAAATTTCATAGCGCCAATTTTCCGGATCGCGGTGGGCGTCCTGTGCGGCGTAGTCGTATATGAGATGACGGTCCCGGATGTCAATGTCGAAGGTTGAGTCTTGGAGGGAGGGAACAACTGGCATTTTGATGCTTGTCCAACAGATGCAAATAGGCTAAAGCAATACAAAGATATCGTCTACTGAATGCGTGTGCTTTCTGTCAGTTGTAGAGAACATACATCTCAGGGAGCAACCTGTAATGTATATACCCTAAGCCCACACTACCGAATTCACAACCCGAAATATCGCCTCTGCCCTTCATTTCGGCCCACATCTTGATATTGGCCTCGGTTTGAGCTGTGTCATGCGTGTACTGTGTCGGTGGCATCGGATGTACCACTATAGCGATGACATCATAACTGCGCGGATCTGTCTCGGATATGGAGATCTGACAGGCTGAGGTGAAACTGTGGAATAGGGTTTGTAGACGCTGCACGGAGTACCTTGCTGCGTATCCTGGAATATACTGGTCGCTGTTCCTTAGCTGGACACTTATGTGGCTACCTGTAGTCGTCCGTAGTACTCCACTTGCCCCAGCTTTGGGCTTCTCGGGGGGTGATCCGGCTTGATTGATATGATATGATATGCCGGTCATGGTAGACTATTGCTCGAGCAAGGCCCGAGTATCTCGGGATGGAGCTCACTCTTAAAGCTGCTGCGATTGAGCGTGGTTTGTCGTATGGCATTGTGTATCAGACACTTAATGATGCGCGATTGGACGCGACCTTGCTGTCGGTGGAGATTATGTATGACCTGTGTAGGAATTGCATCTGTTGCATGGTTTTGTTTGTACTCGGTATACTCCATATATACACTCGATACATATACAGACTGGAGCATGAAGTGTTGAAGGACTCATGGCGTCGTTAACGTCGTTAAAATATCTAACGAAAGCTCTTGCTAAGCGGATAAATAGACATGGAGAAATGAATTCTTCCATGTTCCTGGGCCCATTCAATTGGACGATCAATCCCACGTGTATCACCAACTGGTCCCAAACAGGAAATCTGCTTGTTTATGGACCCATTCGACATCGCATCGTGAACCCTTGGTAGAGCTTCATTGAGCCACACGCTGATACAGAGCGGGAATTGATTCCATGAAGTTTGATAAAGCTGACCACTTTCTTGGAATCATTTCTTCGTGTCCTTCATAACCCTGACTGCAATGAAGTGGCAGGCAATCCTAGCCGCCCTCCCGGCAATTTCGAGTCAAGGGACTACCACTTCATCTCTCCCCGGCGCATCCTCTTATGTTGCGCCGGCCGGGTTCCCTACATCTGCGTTTTCGTAAGTCTGATGAGCCTAGCATGTGAAGTAGCTGACGTGCATCACCGTACAGCTCCTACTATTACCTCCCAGCAGAGCCCACTCAGGAGCCCCAGCCAGTGATCCATGATCCTGTGCTTAACACTACTTTCCCATATAATCTCACCAATCCCGACACTATACCAACTGAGAACAATGACCCAGTGGTCTTTCCAACCCCTTCGAGGAAGCTCACTGACAGTCAACAGCGTGAACTAATCAAAGCTGTGGTGGCTAATGTAACCAGCATCATCAATGGCAATGCTACGCACGGTAGCTGCGATAAATGTAAGGCAGCTTTGGCCGCAGCCAAACCTGCAGCATTGTATGCACCGACTCTAGCTCCCGATACCATGGTATCGCTCTGCAAGCAGTTCAGTTTCAAGTCAAATGCCACCTGCGAAGAGGACTATGCAGCGTCAGTCTTCGGCGCCGTCTGGACGCAAGTGCTGGCCTACGCTGATGTCGAGGGTCTTGACGGCAACTATATTTGCCGTTCACTGAGCAAATCCTTCTGCGGTCAGCCAGCGACGAGTCCACTGGACACCGCTGGTCTTTTCCCCAAGCCCAAGCCAGCAAATCCTCGCGTTCCCAAGGCGAGCGGCAAGCGGGTCAAGGTGCTGCATCTGTCAGACTTTCACCTGGATCCGCGGTACTCGGTCAGCTCAGAAGGTAATTGTTCGTCCGGATTGTGCTGCCGTAACAACAACTTCAATTCTGCTTCGAGGGACCAGGTCCTTCTCCCTGCCCCGGCGTACGGGACTTTCAAGTGTGACACGCCGTATGATCTTGGTCTGGCTGCCCTTCAGGCGATTGGGCCCTTGACCGGGACCGGAAAGGGAAGGGACGAGGATTCTCTGGCTTGGACTCTTTACACTGGCGATCTTGTGTCGCATGATCCGGTCCAGGAAATGTCTCGAGAATATGTCGAGTACACCGAGACTAGCATCTACGGCATGTTCAAAACATACCTGACCGGACCTGTCTTTGCTGCGCTAGGTAATCACGATACCAGCCCGGAGAACATTAATGCTCCTTACAATCTTCCAGGGCCTCTGGGCGAACAGCAGAGTTGGAACTACGAGCATGTTGCCGGACTTTGGAAACACGAAGGATGGATCGATGAGGAGACTGCCGCGGAGGCGCGCACACATTACGGTGGATACTCTGTGAAGACTCACTATGGTCTGCGCATTATTGCGTTCAATACTGGTAAATACCTGGATACTGGTCAATTGATACAACTGACTCTATCAGATTTCTGGTACGCGAGAAACTACTTCAACTTCATCAACTCCACCAACCCCGACAACTCTGGCGTCTTTTCCTGGATGATTGACGAGCTTCAAAAGGCCGAAGATGCTGGCGAGCGTGTCTGGATTGTGGGCCATGTTCTGAGCGGATGGGATGGGTCCAATCCACTCCCTGATGCCACGAATCTGTTCTACCAGATTGTGGACCGCTACTCGCCGCATGTCATCGCCAATGTCTTCTTCGGACATACCCACGAGGACCAATTCATGATCTACTATGCCAACAACGGCACATTGCAGAGCGCGGACACAGCTCTGACAACCGGCTGGATCATGCCGAGCGTCACCCCATTGAATAACCTGAACAGCGGGTTCCGAATGTACGAAGTCGATACTGGCGACTTCAACATCTACGAGGCCTACACCTTCTTCAGCAACGTTTCCGATTACCTTTCACTCAAAGCAGCAGGGCCCACATTCCAGTTTGAATACTCAACCCGTGAGACGTACGGTCCCGCAGCGGGCTGGGAAAAGGACGCCCCATTGAATGCTACCTTTTGGCATCGGGTGACGGAGGCCATGGAGAAAGATATTGAACTGGTAACCTTGCACAATACTTATCAGGGTAAGATGAGTGTCAAGTCCCCGAACTGCACCAATGTGGAGTGCCAGGAGGCGAAGATCTGCTACATGAGGAGCGGTAGTGTTGCGTTGGGAAGCCAATGTCCTCAGGGGTGAGTTGCACTCTCAACTGTATGATCTGGATCCTAATCGTTCCAGATACGGCTCGGTCCAAAGTTCTTTCTCTTGAGCGGGTCTTCCTATAGTACATGTACATACTGTGGGATATTCCTGTATACTAAGAACGAATTGACGCTGCATCATCCATAGGCATGAACATCGGAGAGGTTTGCTTCTAGGTTGACATCGGCTTGATGCTCATAGTGTCCTTCGGCAGCGTGCATTCACTCTTTGTTTCTCCGCGTTGTTCAACGTCTCTTTGTTTCTCGGCGTTGTTCAACATCTCTTTGTTTCTCAGCGTTGTTCAACGTCTCTTTGTTTCTCGGCGTTGTTCAACATCTCTTTGTTTCTCAGCGTTGTTCAACGGCTCCTTGCCTCTCGGCGTTGTTCATCGTCTCTTTGCTTCTTAGTGATATTCAACATCTAGTGCGTATAGAAAGGCTCGGCATACAACATCAACCCAACCCAATTCACACGCCTATCTATGATTCTGTATAGATTCACAGGAAGTAATCATGTATTGCGTCTAATTCACCCGATTAGACTGACTCATAAGCTGTTGGCAGGCATATAAGACCCCCTTACCCCCCGTGTCAGACTCTCTTCTCTTCTCATCTCATGACTCACACCGCAACCTTGAGACTTCATCTTCTCCTACCCGGGTCGATGGGCTAGCTTTGAGCCCTATTCTCTTATCATATCCTTCTTTATCTTTCTTACAAGTGCAGCGACTGGAAATTCAAACCAAGTTTGGTGTCTGCCTCTTTCAGAACCTACTGTCAACCTCTCGAGGCCATGCGAAGACTCCACTGATGAATCTTGCGCATCTGTCTCTTCCAAATCCATTATTGGCTCTTGGAAAGCCGCACGCAGCACAGGGACTCAGTGTCCCGCGCATCAGACATCCGGGTCTGGTCCCAACGGACGTTCGGGTGGCTCGCCGGCGAAGATTCTGCTGATTGCGCGTTGTCGCACCCGTTCAATGCAGACAGGCCCTGCAGAGGCCCTCGGACGACTTCCTCTCCACAGACGCAGAGCTCTTTTCAAGGCCCGCCTGAGTTCCCTGCCGCGATTCGTGCGGATTAGCAGGGCCAATGATCCTCGCGCAGACGGCGAACCGATGGAGATGCGCCTGCAAAGATTCTACCGATAAATCGTGCAGTACAGCATTCGGACCTTGCCGTTCACGCTGTCGAAGAATGGCATGCTTCGGGTATTTTGCTGACAACCCAATGTTGAAACCCACGAAGGTTCTACTGATGAATCGTGGCGCCGGCCTCCGGCCTCCGGGCCTTCTGGATGTCGCCCCTGTTTCAAAGGTTCGTCCAGACCTCACAGAATGATCTTGACACCAATCGGGTCTCCGGTATGGTAAGTCTGATCCTATCGTGGTTGCAAGGCGTGAGCTGACTGAGTAGATTACGCTTACCAGCTCAGCTACTATGAAGACGTATGGCTGGTATGTCACCGCTTCGGTTGCTTCAAGCGTCTGCTTCTCGGCTTGGGCATGGGGCTCATGCCTGTGGACAGCCTTCGGCATCTTTATGCCGGTCCCTCATTGACCCGGCTCTTACGGGCCCAAGGTAGCCTCGCATGGGCAGAAGCTGGCAATTGTTAACGCAGGCCCGAAAGCCCTGGCCGTTTGAACTCTTTTTTGATGCAGGGCACCAATATCAGAAGCAAAAATTCCGCATCAGCAGGCGTCGGCCCGGCAACCTATGCAAGACGTCCGGACAGATGCATCATGGGCACCGATACTCGCTGATGGTACAACCAGACAATGGCCCACGCTCGTCGTTGAGACGGGCCTATCTCAGTCTCTCGCCCGCCTGAGAGTTGATTCAAGCTTCTGCTTCTGGGCCTGGGCATGGGGCTCATGTCTGTGGACGCATTTATTACTACCAGTCACGCCGACAACCCGCTCAAGCTCCTACTCGAATCTGCCGCCGTGGCCAAGATCCTTTTCGACGTCGGGAACGCTTCTGCCGCGCTGTTCAGTCGCTACGGAATCAGCCTGAACGGAATCAAAGACCTCATTTGGCATCTCTATGCCGGTCGCTCATCGATCCGGCCTTACCAGGGCCAAGGTAGCCTCGCATGACCAGAAGCTGGCGATTGTGAACTCCTTTTTGAAGCTGGGTGCCAGATTCAGAAGCAGAAATTCCGCATCAGCAGACGTCGGCCTGGCATGGAAACACACCTGACGCCTGACGCAAGACGCCCAGCAACAGTGCAATGGATCGGATGTCGAAGTTATCTGCGCGACTACTTATTCAGCTGGACACTAACAAGTCCAACAGGCGCCGGACAAGTCATGTCCAATGGGCCCATGCGCATGTCGATTCGGAGAACCCGGGTGGGACGTCCCAGAACCATGATCAAGTATCACCGGATGCCGTGGAGCAAATGGAATGTCCTGGAGGTGATACGCATTACCACATCCTTCGTGGTAGACTATTTCTACACATGGACTCACACGGTCCGAATATGCTTCGGACGATCCAAGTTCACAGGAACAATTTCATGCGCATGTCCATTTGGAGGACCTTCCTGGAACATCCTTGAGGCCAGAGACCAAACAGCGACTGCAGCCATGATGCCCGCAGCAGGTGATATGAGCCCGCGGCACGCACAACCAGCCAAGTATTAATTGGCACCATCGCCTTGCTCTATTTTCTGGCGTGATGCAAGATATGGCCCTCCAAGATGAAGCCGAGGAGGCCGAGACAAGGAGGACAAAGAAGTCGAAGACGAGCTTACACAGAAGTTCAAGATGGCATTTACTTCCTCAAAATGGATCAAAGAGGCGGACTGCACGATGAGCTGGGCACTATGCTCTGCCGACGGCGTTCAACGTCAAACACGGCTTCCGCCATAATGGAGTTGCGGTATCGTAACTCCCGGATTCACCTGGGAGTTCATTCTCAAGGATTGTGTGCCTTTTGTTGCTCTGGCAGACCAGACCCCTTCTGAGGGTCACGTTCTCCTGAACCTAAGGCACCATTGCGAAACGGAGGACACAGATGATAAACCGAAAACCCTACCCTGCTTCAAAGGATCCCACTTTGAGAACAAGGCCCGCACGTCTCCCTCCGCGGCGTCCACGACGCCCGCCGCATCCAAGCCCAAGAAGCAAAACCGCGAGCTGATGTACGGGACAACGCGCCAGCAAGCCATTGAGCAACTGGAGGCAGAGATCAATGTCCTGTGCATGGCCACCAATCTGCGCTGTCATGTGTTGGTTAAAGCTCTCTTTCTGCCTGCGGCCGTTCAACATACTATAGGCGCATTCTAACAGGGGTCTTTCCAGGATGGCGGGAATCATGGGTCTCAACATTGGTCTTCTCCTTGCCGTATTCGACATGCCTTCTGCAAAGGGACCAAAGAGGCTGACTGCATGACGAGCTGGGCACTATCCGTTGTGAACCACGCTGAGGATACAGCGTACACGCACTGCCCGCTTGAGTCCTCCTCCGCGATTTGTGCGGATCACAGGGAGGATCATTCTCGAGCGGAAGACGGACCGATCGAGATGCTCGCACACCGCTCGAACAGCTTCGTGGCGATGAATCCAGAACCGATAACATGTCCCGCTTGATCGACGGAGTTGCAACATTCGAGCTCCTGGATTTATCCGGGAGTTCATTCTCAAGGATTGTGTGCCTTTCGTCGCTCTGGCAGACCCGACTCCTTACCAGCTGAGGGTCAGGCACTGGACCTAAGGCATATGACGAACATGGAGGGCATTGCCGGCAAACCAAAAGCAATACCCTATGGCTGTCCAGCATAATACTTCCCCCAGGACAGCAGCGAATTCCTTAACTAGCTTCGGTCAGATATGGTGAAGCCATTGTGGACAGAGCTTCGGAACGATCACCTGGGCGAGGACCAGAGCAAGGAGCGAGGCAAAGGCATCGGGGACATACAGAATCGAATACTCAGCGGCGAGTCACATGGAGTCTTGAAGTACAGTACTCGGCGTGCCTAGGGCATCATTACGAAAAGAGGTGTCAACGATCAGCAAAAGACGCTACCCTGCGGCGGCTCTTCAGCCTAATACTCAACAGCTTACGTGCTCTGTTTCATTTGAAAAAGATGACGATGAGCTCGACAATGCCGCCCCGATTGAGTCGACTCCACTGAAGTCGGTCTCATACTATATCTGGATGCGCGCATCGGTGGAACTTCTTAGAGCCCTTCTTGCGTTTGCCTTGTGAGCCTCCCGTCTTTCTGAATTGGCGCGTTCTAACCGAGCCCCCTGCTGCAGCTGCCTTCTGTTTCTATGCTGGTCGTTGCGGTTCGCTTCTCCTCTCTTCCTTGCATCTCCGCACAGCGGCGTTGCTTATGCGGGTTGCTCGCTCCTCACTTTTTGACCGTTCGGCGTTTTTTCAGCGTCGAAAACTCAGATCATCACATGGCAACACCAACCCCGACATCGACCAGAAGTCGTACGACGTACGGGACACCGTTAGAGGGCGCATGCCAAGTATGCGACGACATGAACACGGAGCATACGACTGGGATTTGTCCAGCGAAGAAATGCCGACGCGTGTGGAAGAAATGCACAGTTCCAACAGGCTGTTTCAAAAGAACAGACGTGTGGAGAAACAGGATCTGCTACGAGTGTACCAAGCACAACTAGGAAAAGAACCATGTTGAGTACTACAAAAACGGGAAAGACATTACAAAAGTCCAAGGCAAAGAATTCGCGTCTTCCGGAACACTGGTGGCGAATCGTCGGACGGTGATACAGAACCCTATGAAGCCGATAACGAAGACCATGAAGATCTTGATGATGTTGTTGATCCTACTTTGGACTATGACGATCCTCCTTTCGACTACGAAACGATATTTGCGTTAGGTCATGACGCCTGAAGACTCGTCGATACAATATCGGGCTGCGTTCTGCTTCTACACTGGCCGCTGTGCTGCGCTTTCTCTTTCTCTTCTTCTCCGCATGGAGCGCTGCCTATGCCGGTCGTGCACCACAGAAACAACTAGGGTTGAACTTCCCTAGTAGGAGAAGACCCATCCGGAACAAAAGCGTGTCGTTTTCCAACGAAAGAAAAGACATGCAAATCAGGGAGGGGCCCGTCGGAGCGCTCGTCGTGCCAGGGTGTGTGCGAAGGTGGATTGCTCATGGGTACGACTGGGTAATGCACTATGTGACTTGGACTTCTCGAAACAACATCCAAGATAGTTTGATACTATCCTGTACTTTAGAACAGGTACTTGGTTGTTAGTAAGGATTGACTTGAGAACAAGATCATCGCGGCACGGTGCGTGCTAGCAAGAGCGGAGGCGCATTGCTGAGCGGGAGGTCTTCTCTCGAGAGACAGATTGAGTCTGGTAGATTGTCCAACGCCGTGCCCGTGGACACAGATCGCTCTTTCAAAGATTCTTTCGAAACAACATTCAAGATAGTTTGATACTATTCTGAACTTCAATTGTGGCTTAGATTCATTCTACACAGCGCTGAAGATAGTTTGACACTATCCTGTACTTCAATTGTGACTAGATTTAGGTTAAGGAGCATTCAAGATAGTTTGATACTATACTATACTCCTCTTATAGTACCCTTCTTCCACTCATTCCAAGTACCCGTAGCCCGCCAGCTATAATACCTCCCACCGTGATACCGCCGAAGCAAAGGACGACAGACAAGAATATAACCTCAAGCACGCCAATGGATACGTGACTCGCCTTCTCATCGTTTACTTTTCTGCCTGCCTTATATGCCTCCCTACCAGTTTTCTTGCCCTCTTGCGGAACATACTGAAACTGGAAGCTAGTACGGGACTTCCTGCGCACCAGGCCTCGGTATAGAATCGATCGAAAGATCTAGACTGTCAGCACCTCGTCATCCAGTAGACTGGGAGAACTCACATTGATAACCAACCCATCAAGACCAGGAACAAGCCGCTGCATCCACGCCATAGATGCTACAAGCATACAATGCCCCGTGAAAGCAAGGTAATGCAACACCCCCGG
Source organism: Aspergillus hiratsukae (assembly GCA_014281905.1). Lineage (NCBI taxonomy): Eukaryota > Fungi > Ascomycota > Eurotiomycetes > Eurotiales > Aspergillaceae > Aspergillus > Aspergillus hiratsukae. The sequence continues at coordinate 39,499 of JACBAD010002034.1, forward strand.
CCGTCCAAGACCAAGCTCATCGCAAACCTCGTCACCGTTTATCCACCGACTCCCAGCTTCAATGAAACCCCTAGACACATGAAACGGCGCAGGCAAATTCTGCACACACTGCACAAAATTATAAGCCACGACGCGCGAGGTCTCTGTTATCCGCAACTCATGGAGGTAGCAGCTCTCCATCGTCAATTTAGCCTTTTCGGACGTCTCAACGTAGGCCGTTGGCGTGCCGAGCAGGTAGCCCATGTACCTGAATAACGCAATATAGTCATCGATCTCCTGCTGGGACGGCTTCAGCCCAAACTTGGGCAGCTGGAGCCACGTGTGGTTGCAGCTGAAGGTTGTGATGGAGTGGATGGAGTCGAGGGTGTTGACTGGGACTCCGTGTTGGGTCACGTCGTAGTATCCGGGCTTGCGTTCGCAGAGCTTGAGGATTCGTTGGCGGACGGCGGAGTGGAGGAGTCGGACGCGGATTGTTGCGGTGTGGCCGTCGCCTCCGGGCTGGATGGCGGCGAGGCTGCGGGTTACTTGGACGAGCCATTGGAAGGCCTCGAGGAGTCGGCCGAGGAGCATGCGCGTGGAGAAACCGCCTGTTCGGACGAGGACTTTCGACGACGCCTGAGGCGGCCTTAGGACTGTCAGTGAGTATGGCTGTGCTGCTACAGGATACATGCCAGAAGAAAGAAGACTTACCGAATTCTCCGCCATGAACCCCTGCAAGGCGAAGCCAACGATATTTGCAATAGCATACCGGTAGAAGAACCTCTGGCCTCGCTCGAGCTGTTCCCAATCTACCCAATCAGGAACGGTATGGACCTCATTCCAGAACTGGGACAAGGTCTCGTCTTCGCGGTGGTGATCTCGAAGAAGAATGTAGAGGTCATTTGGGGGCGGAGAGGTGGCTTTCGCTTTGCTTTCTTCAAGCAGAGCAGCTCGAACCGCTTGGATTCGCTCCAGTGCCGCTGCACCAAGGGTATCATACTCCTGGCGCAAGGGCTTGAGTGTTTCCTTGGGGAGGTGGCTATCAGTCCACTTGAACGAATAGCCCCATTTGCTTATCGTTTCCCCGACACGTGGGGAAGAGTTGGGAAAACAGGAAGTAGAAGACATATTGCTATTGTGCTCGAGTTCTTTATGGCTAGGTTATCAATGTTCCAGCTACGACGTTATATAGGCCCATTTCATTCGCGTCCCCTTTCCAGCTTCGAGATAGCATTGTCTGCTGATGATCAGATCACAGGCTAGAGCATCCTCTCCAAACTCTCATGGCGAGGCCATCATGCCGGATTAGCCGGCGCATTGCATACGTGGCCATGGCGTTGATCGAGACAAAGAAATCAAGAACTACCGTGTCTCGTGTCGAGTCCGCTGGCTCCTGCTTTGGAAGGTGGCAATCGACTAGGAAAGTATCGCCAGAGACGGCTGCTGGAATTTGGAATTGGGGGTAGAGGAGACGTATAACGTGGCGAATTAGGTACTTTTGACTTGTATCATCCCTAGCATGCTTCGCACCAAGAGTCTAGGCCAGAGACTCGGCAACTGAGCGAGGCCACGATGACGCCGCAGCGCGAGGTCGCACAAACGAGATCGTAGCCATGTAACCGATAGAGTCCGTGGCAAGCGGCTTGCATTCGCCAAGCAGGATATAGAACCCGCTCCATTCTCTCGTTCTGGTTGGGTCCATGTCGACGATCTTCGACGGTAATTGCAATCTACAACGAGAGAGACAAAGAAAAGAGACTTCACGGTGACTCTAGTGTACCAATCTGCCGGGATTAAGCCAGTGGCCCAATACTCGCTGAGAGAAGGGAAACTCGGATATTGGATGCTACCTATCCGCGAGTTCAAACATACAGCCTCGGTAACCTTCCAACCTATGGATAGTCCATATCAAGGATCTTGCATTCGCCGAACACGGGATAGAACCGGTTCTCATCCGGGTTCACTTCCCCGTCGACGATCTCGGGGACCGTCGCAGGCGAAGGATGAGTCTCGATGAGAGAGACAAAGAAAAGAGACTTCACCGTGGCTTTAGTGTACCAATCTGCCGGGATTGAGTCAGTATACTGTTGAGAGTAGGGAGTCTTGGAAGTTGGGTGCTACCTGTCCACTAGAACACTGTTCAAATAAACCGCTCTGCGACAGATTCGTGTAACCATTGCATCTTGAAGCTGGCCGCTGTGTCACCTTGAATCTATCATCTTGACTCGAGGTGAGATTATAAGATCGGATATAGAGTCCAGTCATTGGCAACGCGCGGGAATCGTGTGTAAGCGAAGGATCCAGGAAATGATCTACGCGTAGATAGCGGCTCGATAGTTGCGTAAGCGTTTTAATGGTGTGGTTCTCCCCCCAATGGAGAACAATATGAAGGCCATCTTCTTTGTCCCTGAAATCCTGAATCCACATGTAGGCGCAATCTGAGATGGAACTTGCGTTGAGATAGCACGATATCAAATTTGCGGCTGTGATTGATGGCCACCAAGACCTAAGCGAGACGGGGCGAACTCTAACACCTTTGGGCTTTGGTACCTTTGTCAGCGGCAAGGATGAAAGAAATCATACCTCGCAACTAGACTCCGAACTTTGGGTCCAATGACAGAAACATTATGCTTAGCGCTATTAGGAGTATCTTGGTATGGGATATGGTACTATTGTTCTTGGAGAGGTCCATTGTCGCTTTACCCTCCACTAGGTCTGATCGACATGGAGGATTCTGGCCCCTGGGTATAAGACCTTGATCGCTCGTTGCGATGGCGTTTCATCTTGAAGATAAGAATCATATTGATTCTACAGAGTACAGTCGAACTGCCATTCTCTATTCTCTATCACCATCGGCCAAATGACGGACATTCTGGTGCACGACAACCGAGTCCGGCTGGGAGAGAAGCGGACACCAACGCAGGATACACATATCCACGTCCACCTCCCCCAATTATTCGTACTCTTCCTGTCCGAGAATCCGGTAATCAACCCGCACTACGAAGAGGTGAGGAAGGAATCCGAAGAATGGCTGGCCAAGTCAGTAACCTAGCCCAAGCCGAACGACCGGCCCAGCCTACTAAACCGTCTGTTTGTCCAGTGAATGCTCCTTCGACGAGAGATCACAGCGGATCCTGAACAAAACTGATTTCTCATACTTTTGCTCCATCGCGGCGCCGGATGCTGGTCCGGAGGAATTGCGCACGGTGTGTGATTGGGGGAACTGGGTGTTTCCGTTCGATGATAGTAGGTTCTTCCATTGTTGTGCTGGTGGTTCGGGTACTGAGCATATCTCTGCAGTGTTCGATAACGGAGGCCTGAAGGACGATCCTGCTCGGGCTAAGCAGCTCATCGACAGTTTACTTGCCGGGATGCGGGACGAGGGTTCGTCGGAGGCAGAAAGCTCCCTGGTTCGAGTTCACAATACCGTATGGAAGCGCGTGGCTCAGGTATGGTTCCTTCTCGCTTACTTGCTAGTTCGATCATTCCCGCTGACGAACTCAGGCTTCTCCTGCTGGTATGTGGTAGACTTATGCACGCTCCTCGGACATCGCTCATACAGTCTATACAGGAGTCCGACGCAGATTCGCCGCTTCGATGGGAGATTACTGCAAGGGCAGCATAGAGCAAGTGCGTACTTGCTCCATGGGCCGATACCCATCTCTGGACGAGATGCTGGCGTTGCGAAGGCAGTCTGCGGGTGTTGCGCCTCTTTTCGCTTTGGTCGAGTACGTCTGAGCCCGGGGCATTAGGTACAGCTCTAATCATACCCTCAGATACGCACACAAGCTGGACATCCCAGACCACGTCTTCGAGTGCAGGAGTATCAAGGAGATAGAACGTATTGGAGTTGATCTTGTTCTTCTGTAAGTCCCCATTCTGATCTCATCAGTTGCTAAATGCTAAATGAAAAGACAAAACGATATACTGTCCTACTGCAAGGAAGAGGTAATTCCATATCTTCCGTCACTATTCTCGTAAATGATACTGACGTGCAGCAGAAAGAAGGAGTAACACACAACGTCGTCGCCATATGCCGTCACTCCGGCATGCCCGCTCAAATGGCATTCAACCATATCGGCAATATGCTCGTCGCGCGGTACAGGGACTGGTATCTTGCCCTGGCAGAGCTTCCGAGCTGGGGTGAGCATGTCGATGCTCAAGTGCAGCAGTATATCCGCGGAGTGCAGAATGTCGTGATGGCTAATTTGAACTGGAGGTATGTCACCGGATTTGTCAGACTAGGTTGCTTTGTGTCCGGCTGACGACGATTGTAGCTTTCGATCAGGACGATACTTTGGAGATGCAAAGGATCTTGTGCGAAAGTCGATGGTTGTGACAGTCAAGCGGCAAAGTGCAGATATTTGATGTTCGGTGATTTGTGCTGTGTCTATGGTTTGTCGTCCTTGTTGATATGAAATGATTTTTGTATACTCCAAATAGTACATTAAAGCAAAGTATTAAGCATCAGTACGTATAAAGTACAGATGAACTAATATGAGAAGAAACCAAACTCCAATCATCCAGCCCTCCCCGCCATCCATCCAGACCTATCCTGCCCATATTCCATCCCATAACTCCTATAATGGTGAACCCAGATTATCATTAAGTACCAGATAGATTTTTCCTTGTCAACCGCAGCCTTTTTGCTACAGCATGAGATCGTCGACCAATCGTACATCGTTGACGCCAATGCAGAACCCCTCATCACTGACAGTGTCGTTACAGTCGTATGAGCTTTTGCAGAGAGACGTCTGCGACCGAAGACTAACCACTCGTTAGTGCCTGTGTCGCCATAAAGGAAGCACAACATACGGTATCACTTGGCTTAGACCTGAGCCATGGCAGGGTGTCCAGCAGGGCGTCCACCACGAGGAGCACGACCGGTGCGGCCGCGCATGCCACCAGTCGAGCTACGAGCCTGCATGATAGAGACGATCGTCGAAGCCATGTATCCAGCCCAAGCGAACCACAGGAATGCAACAGCGGCCTGGGCCTCCCGGCATCGCTTTTCGCGGTCGTGTGAGCCGTTAGTGATATTGTTGTGGAGTGTGTAATCCTAGGCTCGTTAGTCGCTGCAATGCAAACCAGAATGGTATGGGTATGGATGTCGCAACGTACGTCGTTGGAGCAGTCGTGGCATTCCAGCCTAGCGGCCAGTGCAATTCCACTGGTCAAGAAGAAGATGTTGTTCAAGACGTCGAGCACGACCATGATGATGGGGTGGATGGCCCAGCTGGTGTTGATCGAGGCGGGGATGAGGTAGAACAGCGATACCATCGAGAATGCGGATACGAACATGGCGTAGTTGACCGTGGCGGGGTTGCCTGCGAACGCCATGGCGATGATGTTGCCAATCAAGGCCATTACGAGCAGGGTAAAGATGAACTGCACATTGCTCGCTTGTTAGCTATTCGTCCGGCTTCTCTGTCAAAGACGTTGTGGCTGTATATGGAGGTCTACACGTACCTGCCATACTCGCAGGCCGAGCTGGATTCCTCTGAGGGCCATTTTGACTAGTTGTTCAGCTGGTTGCTGTTATATCTCGTTCTGTTGGCGAGTTTGTGGTCCCGATTGTATAGTTGCGCTAGCTAGTATACAGGGTAAGTCACCACGACGCGAAGGAGTAGGATCGAACACGCAGTCGGACGAGTGTCACGACAAGGAAATTAAGATGGCAAAGCGTAGATCTGATGCGCCGCTTGATTCTAGGGATGAAGGATATTTTATTCTGTGCGGAATGTCCGGAGGCCGACAATGACGATATGCTGCGGAAATGGGAAATCTGCTACGTCATGCATGGGAGCGCGATCATGAAATCACCACTTCTGTACAAGTTGAGCCATCATGGATCAATCAGATTATTCTTCGGTCTTAGTCAAGATGTAGACTTTATCATGTGAAGAAACGAGGTGTGGTCAGGGTCAGAGAACTGGATCGTCATTAGCGATAAGGGAGCTACAGCAGCTGTTGGGCGTCAGCGCATATGCACCTGGAGCTTATACTGGGATTATTCTAACATAGCATACAACTACTATGCTCTCCGAACGTAGTATGTGATGACTGCGGATCGTTGGAGCTCAAAAGCATCCGTCTCTTCCGCATGAATCCGATATGAAATGATGATTCCGTCACCATATGCGCTGCAACAGCTTCGAAGTCAATTCCCAGAGCTTATACCCTATGCACTGTGATCCATGGGACAGATGGACCGGCCGAGCCATTCACAGTTCTAACTGCAGTGGGCGCTCATATCCACATAGCCTTATGAGGTAGGTCGAGTTCCTTATCGATGTATGATCCACTGGTCGAGACTCGAACCCGTTGTCTGTTCTTCGCGGTTGATGAATGCAGTAACAGTACAGATCCAGAATCCTGATCTAGCAAGTCAAACTCTGCCCATGGTCCGTTCGAAGAAAATTCTTCTAGGATTGAAAGAGATGAGAGTATTTCACAGATATCCATCCGACTTGGGACGATAAGACAAAAAGGTATCAAGCAAAGATCCACCATCTATTGAGAGTCACTCCACATAGGTTAGAGAGGGGAAGATAAAAGCAAATGCCGTTTCACAGAGTGGAAGCTTCCGCAGCTACGGGAAGCTCCTTCTGGGCCAGCTCCGGCTGTGGTTTCATAAACGCAGAGAAGAAGCGTTCCATGTCCTCATAATCATCCACTTCACCGAGCCAACTGACGTACTGATCTGGTCGGACAATAACACTCGCTCCACGTCTGGGATCGATACCGTAGTTCTCGTACGCCTTTCCGTGACCCTCGTGGTAGGATTGATCATCCGCAAACACCTTCCAGTAATCCCATCCTTGCTTCTCGCTATACGGATGGAATATTTCGGGGAGGTCCAAGAGTTCAATGCTTGTGCGGGGTCCAGCATGGACAGTCAGAACTTCGATAACACTGTCGATCGGCTGCCCAGGTGGCGTGTATCTGCGAAGGAATGAAGTCGGGCTGCTAAGCTTCTCTCCCAGCTGGCTATAGCGGCCGAAATTCTCGCGGTTGGTAAGGTTACCGGCGAAGATAATCACGCGCCATCGGCCATTGCTCTTCAGCAGTTCTTGGAGATGCCATGGGCGAGCATCAGATTGGTTGAGCACCTTGAAACTCGGCATTCTCATGCCAACCGAGATACCGGTGGACAGATAGTGCTTGCTGACTACCCGGAGGCTTTTGTCTTTGCTTGCGACATCCGTGCCATCGCCTTGTTCGCCGGAGTCTCCCGCCTTTGCAACGAGGAGGCTAGAGCCGTAGTCGACAGCTGTTTTCAATATGGTCAGATCGAGTAGCTCAAATGCTGAGAAGCGACTGCATTGTCTTACCAATACCACTTGCAAACATATTTCCTTTCTGGAACGCCATCTTGAATTCTTCCATGCTGATTCCCTCCTCATCCATGACGTCCTTGGCTGGACGTCCGGAGAAGAGGCGAGAAAAGCGATAGTCGAAGGCAATCAGGTCTTGAGCGATGCGCCTCCTTTCAGATTGGTAGGTCTTTAGGATTGCGCTGTCGCTGTAGCCTTTGACCACATGGGCCAACTTCCAGCCCAAGTTATAAGCTGAATGGTTATTAGTCGGTTTCAAGCAATCACTATGGAGGATGGAGTAACACTCACCGTCCTGCATGCTTACGTTCATACCCTGACCGGCTTTCGGCGAGTGAGTATGCACTGCGTCGCCAGCCAGGAACACACGTTCCTGTAGCGAAAACTGGTCTCCAACTCGTTGACCGATCTGGTACGCAGTCCACCAGTCGCAGTACGAATAGTCGAGCTTGTAGGGATGAAGGATGCGTTGCGCGGACTTGAGAATCATATCCGGTGTGATCTTCGAACGATCTGCCTTACCACCTCCGGTGACTGTTGACTGCAACTGGATGTATAGCCGAACGAGCTTGTTCTCGCGAGGAATGACCATCACCGATCCGGCGTTCGCAGAATGAATCGCGCAACGCATTCGAATATCGGGAAAATCGGTAATGGGAATGATATCGAGCACGCCCCAGATGTAATCTGTCGAATCTCCTTCCAGGTTAAAGCCGAGTTGGCGTCTGACCCACGAGTGGGCACCATCGCAGCCAACCATGAACTTAGCCTTGACGGTTTGGGTCTGATTTGCACGGCTATTCAGCTCAGCTGCTCGTAGCATGTCGTCCGTGTCATCTGGGGCGAGGTTGCTTCGGAACAAGCCATCGCTAACAGCAGCGCCGTTAGTAGCCTGTTGTTGCTGTGGGGTGGCCTCTTCCTCTGTCAAGGTGCGCAAGGTGACAGTTATGGGGTAGTCGTCGACATCGGCGGCTTTAGAGGCATCGAATTCAAAAGAAGTGGGCATCACTCCTCTTTCCACGGTAATATTGCTGTGTTCCTTGATGGAGTCAAGGAAGAACCGTTCAATGCGGCCTTGATGAAGAACGACTTGCTGGAAGCGACTGATGCCAGGGATAGTATCGGGAATACGGTCAGATCGACGGATAACTCCGTCCTTGTCGGGGTTCCAGAGGCAGATCTCCAGCATGTGGTTCGATTCTCTCCAGGCCCGGTGGGCAAAGTCAAAGGAATCAAAGATCTCCAATGTCCTGCACTGGAGCCCGTCTGCTTGGCCGCTAAATACCTGCGCAAGGATTAGCAAGTATTCAATATGGAGATCGAATGTACCAACCTTTGTACTGCGCTTGTCCACAATGCGAGTCTTGATTCCTAATCGGCTCATCCAGTTTGCCAACATGAGGCCAGCTGGCCCAGCCCCAACAATGAGCACATCAACATGGTCCTCAGGCTGATTCAAGTTTGTCATCGTGTCGAGAGTAGACTAGAATAAGTTCGCATGTGTTTATTAAGAAGAAGCGTAGGTCTATGCCTTGCAATCCTTCCCAGAAGCTAAGGTCTGCGACGGACAACCATGGCTTCATTTATATTCCCAGCGCCATCCACCTTCTTTGACAGCTGAGGTCTTCCCTTGATCCGATAGAAGTATAAAGTTCGAATCCGATGTCAATCCGACATGGATGGTCCTCGGCATTTGTCGGTGCATCCGAAAGCCAAACACCGCAACGCAAAGCCCCGGACTAACCCCGCAAACTGACCGAGGCGCGGGTTGTGGAGTTATATGACAGTATGACTGACAGGTCCAATAACCTTGACTCCCGGCCCAATCTGAGTTCTTGATCGTCACATGTAGGCCACGTTCCGACGATAAAAATTTCGGATCTTTGCAAGGATGACAGGTTGACACTTCCATTTCGGAAGCTTGTTCAGTCGAATAGCATAAAGCCATCATCAAGTGGTGGTTGGGTTGTGAACAAGCTGTATCTGCGATTTGTCGAGCTTCCATCTGGCCGAACTGTCAGAATAATGTTCTTCAAACAAAGATCCAATTGCAGCTAAGCTCAGGGTGTAGAGGAACTGAGAAAATGGGTCGTCGGATAGTGGCCCTCTTCTCAAAGAACGCTGAACATCAATGTTTCAGTGGTAATGAAAACACCCTAGCTCTCGTTTATAATCCAGGTTCATTCAATATGGTTCACAGATGACTTGTACAAAGTCATAGGTGCGAGAAGCAGGTACACAGCTATTTCTATAGCCATGTATTTGCACGGAGAGATTTCTGTGGCCTATGTTGTCTTGACTGAGAGAGATGTAGCGGGGTTGGCATATATATTTGGCACAGACCAGGCGACTCAAATAAACAACAAGATTGCTCTAATACTTGGCATTTGGAGTCAAGAAAGTAAGTGTCCTTATATGCGTACGTAGGTAATCATTAATTGTGTTTCTCTGAGTGTGCGATTTGCGAGAGTCGCAGCAAATATTGGCATGAAGCATAGCTTAGATCTACGAGAGAGACGATCCTTCAGAAGAGACATACACCTTAGCCAACCATCGTACCCATTACCCAGGAGGACATGCTTATGCTCTGCTTTCAGTGAGGCCTACTGAGAATATTGACGCAAATAATACTAGCATAGTAGAAGCTCTAGAATATTACCTAGGTAGTGCTCAGCTAAGATCATTCAAAGGGGCTGGTTTAGGTGACAGACCAGCTGGTCATCTCCCCAAAACTTTTGCCATCAGGCTAATATTTCTGTTCAATATCTTTCCATCGATTGTCTTTTGACAATCTCAATTAGGGTAATTATTCAGATTGTCTGGAGAGCTCGCCCAAGAACGTGGTGAGATGCGTGAGATGAGATGTTCCTGAATAATGTCAGCGGGGCAATTTCCCCCATCGCCCACACGGCCCGCGCAAATAATTTCTCCAGCTCCTTCTCCGACCTAAAGTTGTCCACAAACCCAGTGGTGGCATTTTTTTTGCTATCCCATCATCGTACCGAGAGAGAACAATGGCAATTCAGTAAGATGTTCTTGCCGAGAGGTTCGTCTACTGTTTATGACTCATACTGACGGTCCCCTCACAGTTACCTGATCCTGTTGTCGCGGCAGGGCAAAGTGGTATGCCTCGTCGCCCACCCAGTTCTTTGACTTGATCCCAGGACTCCTTGACTGATTGAAATTTGCTCCTATCCAGCGCCTTGCCAAATGGTTTACGACTCTCTCGCCCAAGGAGAAGGCCAAGATTATCAAAGATGTGACCCAGCTCGTCCTGTCCCGTCGGACCCGGATGTGCAATTTCCTTGAGTACAAAGGTACGCTCCATTTTCCCAGGGTTGCCTTCTACGCTGCAGCATCAATGGATTGACTCTTGTCGTGTTCCTTCTTAGACACCAAGGTCGTCTACCGCCGTTATGCCTCCCTCTTTTTCATCGCCGGTTGCGCTTCCACCGATAACGAACTGATTACCCTCGAAGTCGTGCATCGATATGTTGAGCAGATGGACAAATATTACGGCAACGTTTGCGAGCTCGACATCATATTCAACTTCCAAAAGGCATACTTCATCCTCGATGAGCTTCTGCTTGCGGGCGAGATGCAGGAAAGTAGCAAGAAGAATGTGCTCAGGTGTATCAGTCAACAGGATAGTCTGGAAGATATGGAGGTGAGTGATCTTCCCTGACATCAAGGATCCCTTAGCTTCACACCCGCTGCAACGTGGAGAGGTTGTGAGCACAATGAGTCTTAAATCCTCTACTCCTCCATCCGCTTGCCTGCCTCAGCTCATGTTTATGTGCCGGAGTCCTTCGCCGTTCTCCCTCCCGTTGCACCTATTTATCACGTCCATTCACTATATCTCCAAACCTATCGTTTCTCGTTGGGTCTTCTTAGCCTCATCCGATGTGACCACGTCACATGTCTGATTTAGGCTAATGTTGCTCCTCCTCCAGGTTGAGGAAGATGTGGTTACGAAGATCATGTAACAACTGTTTGACAAGCGAGCGTTTCCCTGTTCATACTGTTTTCTTTGGGTGTTCGCTGTCCGGATTTGAAGGGCGGTTCTACGGGCGTTTGGACGTACATAGGCGTTGTCTTCTACTATGCGACTTCAGACACTAATTAATACTACATTGGCCAGTTTCCGGAATCAGAGGAAGTGATCGCCAATCTATCCAGCGAAGGGCTCATGTGAAGTCTGGGCTGGCCTTCACATCGTCATTGTCTGGGTCTGCAGCAGTGTTTCCTTTGGACCCGTGAAGTAAGTGCGTGATATCACTGGCCGGTCGCAGTCGCCACGTGACCACCCTTCCCCCCCTTCGGACAACGCGCAACTGGACCACCCCGTATCGCTGTTCATCAACCAGTCCCCTCTTAATCCCTGTTCCATCCTCAGATCCATTTGATTCTGCTGAAAGGGGTTGTCTCAGCACAGAAATCTCATTTGAGACATTCACAGCCGCGCTCTATCGGCCTATTTATTCGTCGCTTCAGCTGCCAGCGCAATCGCCTTATCTCCGATCAGCGGTCAGTCCACCACGATATCTCTCTCGACTCCATCTGCGCAGATATCCTCCGTCGCGTCGAGTTGACCTCTTTCTGTTGTCCCTGGTTTAACCAGAAGTGACGCATTGATACCAGGCTCGCCTCAATACGCTCAGCAGCCGTCGCTTATTTTCTCCTCCAGACAACACTTCACGGCATAACTTGACGAAGATGAAGGTGCGATCTACATTGCGCCGATACATACCTTTACCGCGGGCTTGTTCTGTTATACTCACATATGCTGCTTCATAGTATCTTCCTCTCCCCGAGCTCGAAGACGTTGCAAATTCACTTAACTTCGATACGGACGATTGTCATATTGCGGGTGGAATCGACCTGTATACAACAAAGGCTGCTCGCTCCGACCGGAAATTGTACAAGAACATCGAACAATCGCTTGAAGCCCAATACGAATCAGTCCTTCGCCTGTCTGCTTCGCTTTCACCTCCCAATGCATCCGATGCGGCTGCCTCACTCAATTTGTCGCGTTCAAGTCCTTTTGGTCCCCTGAGCGATCACTCCAGTCGCCGGACTTTTGCCTACCTGATTGCGACACTCAATGCAAGCCATCCCGACTATGACTTTTCACACGTTTTGCGCCCTTCGGATTTTCGTCGCGAGAGAAGCCTGAAGAGGGTGATGAATACCGTGGATTCAACTCTCTTTAACCTGCGACCTCGCGACTCGATTGACATGTCCCCACCGTCTCCCGCGACGATATCCGGATCATACACCAACGGAGGATCTCATCTTTGGGGCCCGAGAATGTGGAGAGTAATTGACGAACATATGTCACTGAAAGAGTGCTCGTACTATTCGTACTCGCCTGAAGAAGACCCATCAGATGCAGATGACGGTGCGATCTGGAGTTTGCATTACTTCTTCTTCAACCGGCTTCGGAAACGTGTCTGCTACCTCTACATTCGAGCGATCCCTATTCTAAGTCACACACCCGAAGAGGGTGATGGACTTCCGACCACACCCACCGGGAAGCGAACGTTTGAGGATGTTGATGTATCCCGATACATGACGCCTGATCTGGTGGGTTCAAGCAAGCGAGCTCGCTACTGGTTTGGAAATCGCGCGAACATCGAGATCGACAGTGAGGAGGAGGGTTCATCCCCGCCCACGCGTCCTGTTGTTGATGACTACGACAATTATCTGCTCAGTGACGAGGAGTTCCGATCGAGATCGGGTAGCAAGGGAACAGTTCGCGCCATGAGCGAGGAGATTGCCGACCAAATGGAAGTCTAATTTGAACTTGGTGATTTGATGACCTCTTTTCTTCTTTGTTCATTTTCATGATTGTTTCTACTCCTTTCTTTTCTTTTCTTGTTCATGTTTCTACGGCGTTGGTTTGGTTTATGTTGCATTCAACCTGCATGTTCCGCGGCGAGGGGCGTTTGGTGACCGGCAACGGCGGTATCATGCCTCTTGTCGTAATCAGTGGTTTCGAGACTTGTTCTTCGGATTGATTCAACCTTGATAATGATTTTGATGCGCTGCATAGGTTGAAACCTGGTCTGGCGCACATGGGTTTCATTCTAATGCAGCAGTACTACTCTTCTGACGCTTACATTGGGCTATTCAATGTGATCTTATTGCAATGAAATTTCTTCATCTTCGAATTTTGATGTAGGTCAACCTTGGTTCGTGAAAGTGATGATAATTTGGTAGTCATTATGACATGATCTGGAGATCGAACATGGTATAAGAAGCAGTTCATGCATTGTCTTGAAATTTAAGCATCCTTTTCAATCATCAATGAAGATTTGGAGATGATATACCGCACACTGATAGGAAATGCATATGCTATCAACCCTCTGGCTCTCACCATCCATCGTACCTAGATGTTCTGCGTTTTATCCATTGCATCCATGAGACAGAACCTAAATGACCACTCCAGCATATGCATCTCATCCAATAGCCCCCACGACGAGATGTCTAGTTCCGAGTGGAAAATCCATGCTTGACCGCTATGTCTGTAGCTCGAGGGCTTGTCACTGATAACTTTGAGGCTGATTTTCCCCACACTGGAGTGACGGGTCTATGAAGATTGGCTTTCAGGATGTGATACACTTGTAATGACTAATGTCGTTTTCCCCTGTCAATTTTAGATGTTTCAGAATGGTGTAGCATAGATTTTCCTTTCATGGTGTACCTCTGGTACCTAGGTGGTTGTAGTCAATAGGAACTACGTCATAAGATAGAGAGGTAAGTAGTGATAAGGTCATGTGATGTCAGTGTCGTTTTCTATTGTGTCAATAAGTGGAATGGTTTGCTCACTCTTTTCTTCACTTCTCAGTCAATGTAGTGGTCTATGTGGACGATGATGGAAACCACCCCATTTATCATGATACCTTCATTGTACCACCAGTCGTCTTCTGGGTGGAACAGATATGATACAGTATCTTGGGGCCAGAATGGTCTCAGTCCCTTACTACTAACTGAATAAAGATATACAACAAGCGACAGCATATTTTCCTTTCATCAGTGCTTCTGAATTCTAGCGTGTAGAATGTAGATGGCTGTAGCCAATAGAATCCACGTCATACTGAGTCGGCGACAGAACTATAATACGTCACGTGATGCAAATTTTGGTGGATGAAAAGGGTTGCTCTTCTTTTCTTCTCTTCTCAGTCAGTAGACTCAATTCACCCTGTTCTTTTCTATGTGGACGATGATGCGACCTATGCCATATCATTCTAGATGTTGCGGATGTACCACCAGAGCTATCTGGGACGGAACATCGCTTAAGGCATACTTGTCTGAGTCCCATTCAACTGTTTGGGTGGAGAACTTCTTTGGGTGGAGAGCTTCTGATCCCTTATGCTCTATTGTTTTTGACTGGACCTCTCTAGGGACATTGCACTGTAACTGTTATTATTTCTGTTAGGTATGAGAACGTTCTGGCCTTGTTGTTGAGATGCTACGTTCAGGGTTTCGGATGATCGAAGTTGGGGGCAGATTTACTTCCCTGCAATCCTTGTTGTACAGCTGTCTAATGCTATTCTAATTGATAACAACACTTGGTCACTTCACTCAATCCTAAGTAACTTTGTAGTCAGAAACCAAAAAAATTACACCTGAAACCCTAGTTTCATCTACCCAGGCAGATACTCCATACCAAGATGCTGATCATTGATGTCCTTGAGAGACCGCCGCGGCTGATGGTCCGTGCACGTCTTGGAGATCGGGGAAAGCTGTCCGTTCCGTACACAAACAGTTCTCCATCTTTCTCCTCAACAACAAGAAATACTGTGTTAGTACCAGACGCTTATCGACAATGGCGGACGAGGAGGAGCGCATCAAGGCCGAGAAGCTGGCCGCTGCGAAGAAAAGAGTAAGCCTGGAAAACCGATATGCGGACGCCCTGGAGGGGGGATGGCTGACGGGTGATCCTCTTTTGAACAGGTAGCGCAGCTCCAGAAGCAGAAGAAAAAGGCCAGCAAGAAGACCGCCACCGCAGAAGCTCCAAAGGAAACGGACACGCCGAAAGAGACCGCCGCGCCTACCGAAGAAGCCCCCGCAGAAGTGAAGCAAGATGAGCCTGCGACAGAGAAGGAAGTACAAAAGGAGGAGGAACAGCAGGCGCAGCCCGACACTGAATCAAAACTCGAGCCTGAAGTTGAACCCACAGCTGAGCCCGTAAAGCGCCCAGAGTCGCCCGTTGAACCCATGCCCGAGGCGCCTACGTCCCTTTCTCCAGGGCCGGATGCCGAGCCCCAGACTCCAGGCGTCAAATTAGATACCCCGCGCGCGGGTCATACTCGGCAACCGTCTCTCTCAATCCAGTCTAAGATGCGCTCGTCATCGTTTCGGAAAGGCTCTGTCTCTCAAGGATCTGCGACGTCTCCATCGAATACCTTAAAGTCCCCGTCTTTACCTCCTTTGACCGGTGATGGTGACTCCGTGCATGAGGTTTATCGGAAACAGTCGATGCGGATAGAGGAACTGGAGAAGGAGAACAAGCGACTCGAGAAGCAGCTGGAAGAGTCAACTAGTCGCTGGCGGAAGACGGAAGAGCAGCTCGAGGATCTTCGGGAAGCGAGCGTTGATGCGGCGGAGTTGAAAGATAAGTTGGAGAAGGCCGAACAGAAAGCGGCAGAGATAGACGAACTGGTGTGTTTTATCTATATACAAGCAAGCATTGTTAAGTCGGTTACTGACATAGTGAACAGAAGGCAGAAATCGCCTCTCTACAGAGGCAGAACTCGCATCTTCAAAATCGGTCGCACCGCAACAATGCCAGCATCTCCGTGCCAGCCCCTTCAGATTCCCCTCCTGCCGACCTCGTACAACAGCTTGAGTCCAAGTCGGCTACCATCGAGGCCATGGAACTGGAGATTTCCAATCTACGTGCACAGCTCTCGCAACAGTCCTCATCCAGCAGTGCTCACGAGGCTCAGATAGCGGCTTTGGAAGAGAGACTCTCCCAGAGTGAATCCGCTCTTGAAAAATCTCAACGAGAGCTTACGGATACAAAGAACGCCCTGACGCGAGCCTCCGAAAAGGCAGTTAAGGAAGGAGTAGACAAAACTTCTACAGAGACACTAATCAAGAACCTGCAGCGGGAGATCGAGGAACTGAAACAAGAAAAGTCCGAAGCAGAGAAGAAGATAGACACGCTAGACAAGAAACTCCAAGCACTGGGAAATCTCCACAAAGAGTCCGAAACCCGCCACCAGGCCCGCCTCCGCGAGAGCGAAAAGACCGAGAAAGAAGCAGCATCTCTACGGAAGCGGCTCGCAAGCGTCGAAAACGAGAACCTCCGACTGAAAGACGACCTCGAGCGCCTCCGGAAGCGCGAAGCCGGCGGCACAGACGACGACGCGCTCGACGAACTGGAGGACGAGGAACGGTCGCGCCTGGAACGCCGAATCCGCGACCTCGAAGGAGAGATCTTTGATCTGCGTCGTGGCGTTTGGAAGGAACGGCGCGATGAACTCTCCACCGCGGACCAGGGGGGCTATACCGCGCCAGACCCGGCCGCCAACGCCTTCGACGACGTGGACCTCGTCGGCGGCTCGTCCGCAGACCACGCCCGACGCCGCAGCATGGCCCAGCAGCATTCGTCCTTCTCCACCGTTCTCTCGAGCGGCCTCGCGGCCTTCACCGGCGGCTATGGCAACCGCAGTCGCGCGTCGTCTACCCAGCAGCATCCGCCCGCTGCGCGCGGCAGTCTGGAACTCCTGTCCGAGGAGAACTTCGAGGATGAGTTCGACGAGGCGGAGTTTGCGCGGGCGCAGGCTGAAGAAGAGGCGCGCAAGCGTGTCGAGTGGGTCCGTGAGATCAAGGGGAAGCTCAAGGACTGGAAGGGCTGGAGGCTGGATTTGGTGGATAGTCGGGCTGGCGCGGAGGGAGCCGGTGTGGGTATGGGTGAGATATTCGAGATCTAGATATCTGTCGTACGGCGTCCTCTTAACAACGCTCTTTCGGTTGATCTACATCGAGCAGTTTCAGTCCCGTGTCTCGATGGCACAGTTACGGTGTAAACTACAATAATGATTACGCTAAGAATATTACGGACTCGATCACGAGCCTCTTCGGCCTGATAATGAATGAAATATACTCCTTTCAGGCTAGAAAAATGAATATCCCATGAGTAAGGTATGCAACGATGCAATATATAAACACCAGCACCGAAAGTCCCAAACCGCCGCAAAAACACAAAGCACCAACTGAACACATGCACATATCGACTGGATCAATCGTCCGCCTCGTGGCGCCCAGTAAGAACACCCTCCGACTTCCCCCTTCTCCTCCTCCCGAGCAGCTCGCCAATCCACCCAGACATCTGATACAACCAGCCACCCGTCACCATAACCCCGGAGACGGTATTCACTAGCCTTACAAGCAGAGACAAAAAACTGGTGCGCTCCTCGCTGATCATAAGCAGGATGGGCTCGATGTTGTACTTGAAGAAGATGCCCGGGACGAAGACCGGGTTTTCTGGAATCGCGCTGGACTGGCTGGTCGCCGCGTACTGGTTGGTGAAGATGAGGTTTTTGCTGTGGCGGTTTGGGGGCGGGGCGCTGGTGTAGGTGTTGGTGTCCAGTGCGAGGCTGCCCTTGGAGTAGATGGTTGGGACGATTGACAGGAAGTACTGGTACTTGTAGTAGTGGTCTTCGGTTGTGGCGATGGTTTTGTCGAGGGGATTGAGGATGGTGGGATAGTGAGGGCCGAAGGAGAGCTCGGTGATCATGTGGGAGAAGTTGAAGGCTACGCGGGTCAATTGAATTGAATATCCAAAAAAGAAGGGGAAACGTACTCTTGTGGTCCAGATGAGGTGCGTTGTCATAGTACCCATGTCCTCTCGCGGTGATATGGAAATCACCCTGGACCTTATTCCCCTCCAGACTGCCATAAATCCGACACGAGTCAACAGGATCACCCCTGCGCAGCTTGGGACCCTTGGCGAACTTCTTCCTGGGATTCCTCCGCACCTCACCGAGAACATGGTGCACATGCGCGTCGGCCTCCTGCTCCGATAGACGATCGGCGTGCTCCTGGCTGAGTGTCTGGTACTCGTGCGCGCCGCCGTAGGTCTCGTAATTGCGCTTGTCCATCCACAGCTTCCAGCTCGTGCGCTCGCGTTTCAAGAGCTCACCGGCGAGAACGCGGTCGCCTGAGGCATCCTGGATATTCAAATCTAGCGTGTCACAGGGCATCTTGACGACAATGTCCAGGTTCAATTGCAGGTCATGCGAGATTCCTTTTTCAACGCTGAAGTGGTGCTTCTCTGTGCCTTTGAGCCACGTGCGGAACTCGGATATCGAGAAGAAGGTACAGACGAGCAAGATCAGGACCGTCCATTGTCCTCCGCGACGAGAAGGCGCTGTATAAGAAGGTTTTGTTTTTGCTAGATTCAACAGACAATTGGTCAGCGTCTACACCATAACCTGGGCCAGGCCGCTTTCTTGGGCAGTTTGCGAAAACGCACGCTCGGCATTGAGCATGTTAATGATTCATGACGAGAACTTACGAAAAGCATCAAACGTCTTCAAGCCGCCTTTGACATTTGACTTCTCTCCAAATGCATCCTCGTCAAGACGGTGCGATGCGAAGCCGTTCATCACGAGTCGCAACTTGAATTGGACAAATCAAGACATGAACGGGAGTGAATTGGGAGACCAGGTGTACAGACAGCAAAGATAAAAGGAGTGTAAGGTAAAAGAGCACAGCTCTGATGATAGCGGAAGAAAATAGTTGAAACAGACGACTTCGGGAGATGATGAGTACAGGCCAAGTATTCCAAAAGAAGTACTCCGCACTCCGACGCGTTATCGGACGCCTTATCAACAACGCTATCAACTAGGCTAGATCGTTTGCTTTTCAACCACATCTTGCAAGCATCACAGAATTCATAGATTACTCTCTATTTCATAGCAACTTCATGATCTCTATACTAGACAAGCACACCCCTCAAAGCTGCCTAATACCACCAGTAGCCACAAGGTCAGCAGAGCAAAGTCAACAACACCAGCAAATACTCCACAGATTAAGTCACAACTGCACCAGGCGAGAATTGAAGCGGTACAAGGATACTATGCGAAGAATGGACATGAGAAGGCGTATGAATGTACAGACGCTTATGCATAACAATGAAGATCCGTAGCGACGCAAATGACCTCAAGGGACATGAGAATGAGGTGATGCGAAGACATGTGCAGGGCAATTATGAAAGACAAAGGGATATGCATATGGTCCGATAGAAGATTTGAAGGAAAGGTCATGATTGTATCATAAATAATTGGAGACTGGTGGAAGCAGGAAACAAAACAGAAGGGTCAAGGAAAGCAGGAAAAGAGCACAGGTATCATGGCAAACCACACAAATGTTGGAATAAGGGGGTATAAAATGAACTCTTGCTGCCTTGTCCACCGCTTCAAATTTGTTTCACTTCAATCAATCATGACGCATGCGCAGAACCGCTGACGTTCTCGACCCGATGTATGCAACTTGAAGATAATGAGACAGAATTAATATTACAGGAATGTGAAAAGAAAGAGGAAGAAAGGTGGTGAGATCAAACAGGACGCATCATTTACTCCTCTAGCGACTCGTCAGCGAAATGGCCTCGTGGTTGAATTTTGTCGGGTCAGGTACTTACCAGACTCGTCGCCGCCGCCGCAGTCGCGAGGTCAGGCTTTCCACTGATGCTCCTGGCTGCAACACGGGGTAACGCCGAACCAGGAGTAGAAGTGACAGTGGTGCCTCGCTTGGCAGGAGTCGACGGTGGCAGGCCGCTCACGGTTGAGTGTCGTTTACCAACTGTTGCCGGCTTGACAGGAGAGCTGCCCGAGATGTCCCGACTGCGGATAAATGTACCGTTCTTGAGACTAGTTCCAGGTGGCTCCGGCAGCGGCCGTGCTGTGGGATTAGACAGAGTGGTTGCCCGCTTGTTCGAAAAGTTCGCCACACCATAGGATCGAGAGCGTGTTGCAAGTTTGATTCCGGTGATGAACTCGTGTCTCAGCGCATCGTGAGGGCTGATGCGACGAGCGGGGTCCCATCGGAGACAGCGGGAGATGAAGTCGAGGAACGCTTCGTCGTCGCATTTCAAAACCTGTTTGAGGTCCTTTGAACTGGGTCGGCGCCTTCTGCCCTTCGAAGAGACGGTGAGTCTAGGTTTGCCCAAAGAATCAAAGAATAACTTCTTCCGAGTGCTCTTCTCGATTAGGTGTTTCTCGGGAGGACCAAACACCTCCATTATACAAGCAAGCTGCTCCTGTTCATTTTCTCCCGGGAAGATGGGATAGCCAGTGTAGAGCTCGGCCAAAATACACCCCAGACTCCACATATCAATCGGCATGCCATAAGACATGCCAAGAATGACCTCTGGCGAGCGGTAAAAACGACTTTGGATATACGTATACACTTTCTCGTTCTCAAAACAACTGGATCCGAAATCGATGACCCGGATCTCGGAGCTCATGGGATGAACGAGAAGGATATTCTCAGGCTTGAGATCACAATGAATAACCTTCTTGGCGTGCAGAAGTGTCAGAGTGCCCAGGATCTGCTTCGTGAAGCGGCGAATTAGTTTGAGCGAGAACCCTTTGAAGTCGTGAGCCTTGATGAATTCATAAAGGTTCATTCCAAGGAGTTCCGTGGAGATACAGAGATGGCCCCTGAAGTAGAAACTCTGTGTGAAATTGACCACACTGTGACGGCGATGCGGATCCCACTCCTTGAGTTTCTGGAGGAGGTTCACCTCGATCAGAGCTTGTTGGTGGAACCGTTTCTTGTTGCGAATGATCTTCACGGCAACCAGAACGCCCGTCTTGTGGTCGATGCATCTCACAACCTGACCAAAGCTACCTTTGCCCAGAACATCGAGTACTTCATACCGATACGCAAGATGATCTCCAATCACGATGTTGTAGTCACCACGATCATCGTCGTAGCCGAAGTTCGCAGCTTGCGCGTTCAGATCACCAACATGTTTCTTCGCATTCTGCGTTCCGCAGAAGTAAATATCCTTGAAGTCGATGATTTCGCCGCGTTCAAAAATATTGAGATGGGCCATTTTGAGTGCCTGCGCTGGGCTCACTCGCTCTTTCGGGCCTGCCTTGCGGCGTAATTCGTCCAGATTTCTGGCTGCGGTCTCAAAGTCCTTGCGCTTGCTAGCAAGTCTACGCATCTCCTCGTCGGCTACCAGAACGTCGGCGTCAGCGCTAGAATCATGCTGGCGAGGGTTGGCCGCCGGGCTGGACTTTGCCGAACTGATTATCTTGTGCACAGGCGACAGAATTGATGATCCGGATCGGGGTGGAGCTGCATTGCTTTCCCCGGACTCGTTCGAGAGACTTGGTTCCAAAGCGAGACTAAGTTCACTGCTCACACTTGGCTTCCGCATTGTTGAGCCGGTTGTGCTGGAAATCGATGACTGACGTCTTGTCTGAGCGTACGCGGGCTTGAGCGTGGGACTCGAACCTTTGACCGTGGACAAGTTATTCCAGGTGGCAGATGCTGGGAGTCTAGGCGGTGGCATTTGCTTCGCCGGATCCATATCAGCACCTGTCTGACGTTGTGATTTGGAGTTGCTACGCTTTCTGGTGAGAGTGATTTTATTGAAGAGCGAAGAGCCAGAAATGCTGTTGTTGTCGGCATCCGAAGGAGTAGATATTTGACTGACGGTCTCGGCATTCGAAGAGAATGCGGAAGATTGAGTTTGAGGTCGAGGCCCAGTCAGCTTGTATGACTGCGAGATCCGTGGAGAATAATCCCCACTCGTGTTGGCCTTTTGTTGTAGGTTGCTGAAGTCGCTGCCACTCTTTGGCAATGTGTAGGAGACGTACGGGGAAATTGTTCGCGCACCACCGGTAGTATTATTGTCAAAAGACGCCAATGCACTGGAGCTGCTTGCTGTCCTTAGAGGAGCAGTTGTTGAGGTGCTCAGCACGAAATGAGATGTGCTGCTTCGAGCGTGGGTGAAGTCCATTGTGTCGTCATGATCTCGAAAGAAGAAATTTGCCTTTGAGGCTGTCATCGGCGTGCTTGGAGTCTTGGATATGACCTGGCCTGAAGGAGTGTAAGGCTGCGCATCGTCTTCGCGATCCTTGAAAGCTTCGATCTTAGAGGCCACGGGAGAGCTGAGAGGCAACAGGTTCAACGGCGGCAATTTCAATGGCTGCAGATTCTTCTTCGCAAAATTGCTAGCCGGAGTCTTGGTATCGGAGGTTCTCATTGCGCGCTCATCAGGATTGTCCGTGGTATTATTGTCGTTACCACTTGTCGCTGGTTTGTGCTCCTGGTCTTGGCCAACCTTAGACCTCAGAAGACCGATATCCAGCGGAAGACTAGACTTCCGCTGAGCGAAGTAGGTCTGCAAATCGACGTCACCCTTGGGAGACTCATAGGCCTTGGGAATCGCGGGAACGGGAGGGACTTCTTCGTTGTTTCCCCCCGTGTGTTCCGCACGCGGTTTGGGGGTAGGTAACCGGGAAGACGACTGATTCTGGGCCAATCTCGTCTGCAAGGAGCTGCCAGAATTCCTCGTAGAGCTATAGCTCGTGTTTGACGATAAAGACAACCCTGAACTATAGGATTTTCGATTCGGGTCCGGCGTTGTTCTCGTCGACGATGGCGTCACGCTCTTTCGCGGGATGCTAGACGGAGACTGAGCGCAGGAGCGTGGGCGGACAGGCAGCGAGTCCTGTTTTGTTGGAGGAGTATATGGCAATGGAGGCGCTTGCGGCGCTGTAGAAATTCGCTTCATGCGCCGTGCATCAGTAGGGCTTATTGTTCGGGCCCCGAGGCCTGTGGCGTGCGGGGGCATAACTGACACCCTTTTCGCAGAGGGAGAGGGCGTAATTGCACTCCCGACAGGATTTTTAACCGGCGTCCGAACGGCATTAGTGGAACATGACCGGGAGTGGTCGGTCAATCCAGATGCGGTCAGCAGATGTTCCCGAGGTTCTCGGGAGGGCGGCTGGAGGGACTTGGCTTTCATGTTGCGAACATTGGAAGGGAGCCTCGTCTTGTCAAGGCCGTTGGAATCGAGATTCTGAGCATGCGGGCGGAGACTTGCATGATCGGCTGAAGCGGTATCCACACTAGCCTTCCGAGCAGATATGCTCTGACGTCTTGCAGATGCAGCAGCTGGAACGAAGCCAGGGCCTATGGATTTTCGTGGAGCGCGCGGAGCAGGAGCGTTTGCAGTGGAATTTTGGACGAGACTCTGGCGGCGACTCCGGGCAGCGGTGTTGGAAGCCGGAAGACGCGAAGAGACCGATTCTGCGGAGGAATTCTGGTTCGATAAACGCGAGACCTCACTCTTTCTCCGCACCGAATTACTTCTTGACCGACTGGCGAAGCTGGATTCGTTGTTATCCGCCCACGGATTCCGCGAAAATGGAGCTGGGAGCTGGCTTCCATGGTTCGATGGCCCAGTGCCCGGCATAGGAAAGTGATTTAGACTCGGCTCTGCCATGATGCTGTTGTGGAAATCATCAAAGTTGACGGGGGCAAGGAACTCCATCTGATCAGGAGGCGTATGGTTATAGTCCGACAATGCCAGATTCCCCATGCTGGTGGATCGAAGACTGACGCGAGAGTTGGTACTCCGTGTTGACTCATTCGTTGAATCGATTGAAGAGTGTCCCGAGTGAAAGAAAGAGCCGGGTGCATTACTACGAAGCAAAAAGTTAGACGTTTCACTGAGACAGGAGACGTGGTACACTCCAGTCAAACTGAAAGGAAAGAGGCAAATGGGAGATTTTGGGCTCATACCTTCTGCGCGAGGGTTCTTGCGGCCGTGGGCCTTGTGGCACTTTTTGATCTCGAATCGACAGTCTTCTCTTGGTCATAATACTTATGCGAGATCCAGCTGCTGTTTTTGAGGCAGGAGGAGTATCCGAAAGGAAAGGTGTTGATGCATGTTTATGCAAGCGTCTTCTTGCGGGACCCTCTGCTGTTTAAACCCGTATTTGTTAGCCACTGCCACTTGCGATTCCACAATAGACAAAACCATCGCATGAATATCTACCTCCAGATACTGAATCTTCATTCCGGGATGGACTGGTCGAGCCCGTGTGTCCCTTACGCAGCTGCCCCCTCCCTGGAGTCTGCTGCGACGGGAGCTTTTCTGGCATTCTAAAGCTTCGATTCCAGTATTCCCAGTAGCGATAGGGACACGTTCAGAGCGATTCGTCGAGAAATTAGAGGTGAACGAGGAGCACAGTGTCGTCTTCCTTTGCCAATGGCACAGAGGCGTCACTGGTTTCCCAGCCTTCAAAACAAAGAAGAGGCTTGACAACACCGTCGCGCAACCCGTCAACGGTCGCTACCGGTCCATTGCGGGGAACAAAAAGAGCACGTCTCTTTTGCCAGGAGTCGACCACGAAAATCCAAACCGAAGTACGCGGCCAAATAAGAGGATTGACAGCGTATTGATATCGATTCAGTTTCTTTTCGAGGTGTCGACAAAGGGTTGTTGAGGGGGAACTCTTCGCCGTTCGGTTGGACTTGGCGTCAAAGAAAGTTACGGGCGTATATAATCCTGGGACCACTAGACTGGAGCCCAAGCAAACGGGAAAGAAGAAAAGGGGCAATATTGAGAAGGGAACGAGGAAGGCACCCAAATCTGATGAAACGGAAAATATACAGATAATGTCGTGAGCAGAAGAAGCCAGCAACACCACCCAATGCCAGCTACGAAAATGAAGCAGAGGAGAAAAGTCGAGGAAAAGGGACAAAATAATTATGGGTACTGCGTAAACAAC
Source organism: Aspergillus hiratsukae (assembly GCA_014281905.1). Classification (NCBI taxonomy): domain Eukaryota; kingdom Fungi; phylum Ascomycota; class Eurotiomycetes; order Eurotiales; family Aspergillaceae; genus Aspergillus; species Aspergillus hiratsukae. Next base: position 64,589 of record JACBAD010002034.1, read on the forward strand.
AAGCTGTTGTTGACCTCTGCTAGTACTATGGAGCACCTAGAGAGGTACTATCTACCTATCGCAAGTTTCTTCGTAGTAGTAGTCTACCTTAGCGTAGGCCAAAGTAAGGTAGTGCGTGCCCCCTGGCTCCTTTTTCGCAGGCTCCATAGAGGCCTAATTGGGTAACAGCAAGTGCAAATAGGGCAAACAGTGCTCTTCTGAGATTAGTACTGCATGATGTGTGGATTTTGTCATTTTGCTGCTCCTTACGGCTGATCAAACCGTACACAAATTACATGTTCATTACCCAAATTACCAGACTGTTTTACTGGAGCCGACCCTGCTCGGCTCATCCATATCAGAACAGTCGATGTGCATGTGCTTCAGTGCGGAGAGACCTAGCACTTCAGGCCATCTGCCACAAGAAATGCACCTTCATGCTACAACTCTATCACTCGACGCAGATTCCAGCTTAGGGCATGATGGATGACGGTTGTACTGCAGAAGTTATTGCCAACCGTGACGAGCCCATCCCCGTCATCTCTGTCAAGAAAAATGACACTAGGTCACATCGGCATGGCAGGTCGGAGTCTTTGCAAGACAAGTTATTCGCCAAGTTTGTACCTTCTTGTCATGAGGAATGAGGAGTTTAAGGTGCTGAATGGACTGACATTGTTGACGTAAGGCTCCTGGAGCAAGTCATTCCCGCAGAAGATGTAGACAATGAGACTGTGTCGGGAGGCCACAAGCGTACGGTTGCAGATGTCAAGCGGCCTGCGTTTAGCCTTCCTTTGATGGCTAATAATTTTCGTCGCTTCAACGCCAGGTATGTCAGATAAAATATTCATCGAGAAAAGTTGAACTTGCATGTTGCTAACAGCCTTCGAGGATCGGGATCGTTTTCCATTTTCAAAACCGAGTTGAACGCCTACTAAGCTGGAGGAAATCCTCCCATACATTTTCTTTCCTCTTTATCTATTCCTTCATATGTCTGGACCCTCATCTCCTGGTGGTACTTCCCATCACTGTCATCTTACTCTTCATCATGGTCCCAGCCTTCGCGGCACGTCATCCACCTCCTCCTTCAATGTCTACTTCCAGCACCACACCCTATTACTCATACCAGGGTCCCGCACTTGCGCCTCCGAAGACTATCAGGCCAGCATCTGAGACATCGAAGGATTTCTTCAGAAACATGCGAGATCTCCAGAACGTCATGGCAGACTTCTCTGATGTGCACGATGCGACTATCGCTCTGTTTGCACCCATAACCAACTTTTCGAATGAAAAGCTCTCATCCACTGTTTTCCTCCTGCTAACAGTCACTGCTGTGCTACTGTTTCTCACAGCGCATCTCTTGCCGTGGCGGTTGATTCTACTACTTGGTGGCAATGCGGCCGTCTTATCCAGTCATCCTGGCCTACAAGAATTCTTGCAGAACCTCCTAGGAGATAGTAGCCGCGATGTGAAAGCCGAGCCGCAGGCTGACCGAGCGGAGATGAAGAAGACTTCAGACATGTATGGGTTGTCGATGCCGTCGAACCCATCCGCCGCCATATCGTTGCTTGATTCGGTGGCTGATATTTCTCTGGATTCATACCCTGAAGAGCGCGAGGTAGAGATTTTCGAGATCCAAAATCGCTCCCTAGCTCCTTATTCCGATTCAGAGTGGGACCATTTCATTTTCAGTCCAGTGCCATATGACCCCTTGTCACCGTCCCGAATTGCAGGAGACCGCCCAAGAGGATGTCGTTTCTTCGAAGATGTTCAGCCTCCAGCTGGCTGGGCATGGAAGACAAAAAAGTGGAAGCTGGACCTTGACTGCCGCGAGTGGGTCGTTGAGCGCATGATCACCGGAGTGGGCTTTGAGATACCCGGAGCTGGCCCGGAGGGAAGCATGGCCAACGAAGAGATTGGAGGCTGGGTTTGGGATCTGCCTTCTCAATCATCGTCCAGAGACGAGGACGCCGTGGCCACTGCATTAGGATATCAAGATTACGGCTCAACCTCGAAGCCGGCCTCAATCCGAGAGAAGAAGAAGATGCAGAAAGGTAAGCAGAAGTCAATCTCGCGAGACTGGGAAGAGCAAGGGAATTCAGGATTCAATGGCATGGGCGAATGGCGGAGAAGACGGTGGGTTCGGGTCGTGCAGAGAGTGAGCGTGTCCTCCGAGATTGACAAAGAGAAATCTTCGAACCAAGGAAAAACTTGATGCTTGTGATGAGTACACTGGACTATACTTTATGATCTTGATCGAACGGGAGACACGTTTTATTAAACCAGGTGGCTTGATACATGAAATGGCTCGAATGAGCAGGAGTTCACGGGATTCGTCACTAGATTATTCTACCCGTATTGCACCTCTACAATGATCCTTACGAGTACCTATCTGACGATATGTTCATTTCGATCTTCGATTGACTTCGACGTGCTGATCGCACACAGTATCCCTGTTCTTTAAAAAAATACATTCATTTCTAATACTGTGCGGTATTTTACCATTCAAGAATTTTGATGGTGATTAAGGTAGGTGCCTGAGGCACGAAAAACCTCTATTTTCACACTCTCTCAAATGAAACATGCATGCTTCCAATTTCTTCAGGTGATATCTATTCGTTAAATGTTGGTTGGCGAATCTAAAGACATCTGTTTCATGTATTTCTGGATAAAGGAAACAGTAAGGCGTGAAATGTGGGGAAATTATGCCTAAAGTCCATCTGTTTCAACTTTCAACGTCCCAAATTTCAGACCCCAAGCCTATATGGTGCTTTAGGCATCTCGGCCAATGTATCCGCATAGTCCGGTATCCTTCCGCCTCCGTCTAGAGCAGCCACCAAGGGAACAGAGACGCTCTGGACAACATTAAGAGGAAAGATTGCCTGGGTATCCATCTCATTACTCAGGGATCAGATCCGAATTGATGTCGCTGGTTCAAAATTATGGCTTGTTTCATTCTTGCCATCCAGTATGGGTATTGCACTCCGACACTCATTCTATATTGTTTCACCCCGCTCTGACATGTTGATGATGCTAGGACTCGGCCAATGCTCGACTGTCGAGATGTGCCATGCGTTATTTCTCCACGATACCGACAATTGTCATCGTAGGGGCTGTTGTATTTTATTTGCTTGGCCATTTACTGCATCGCTGGCGTCCGGAATGGACAAAACCCTTCATCTCAGAACGTTCCCAGGAATGGTCAGAACCATCAGACTTTCCAGTGGAGCGAATCAAGCAAAGAGTTGGATGGGTGATCAGCCTTTTTCTCATCACAATTGTAGGGCTCGCGGCTGAGGTCGTAAAAGAAATTACGAATGGCTTTGAAGTGCCTACTATAGCTCTCCTTGTATCATGGGTAAGATAGCCCGCACCGTTGGGACACTTGAGCTGACTCGTCCTCAGGCAGTTGCAGCTATCTTCATTTGTGTAGCACAACCAAGGACAAGTCCAGCTTGGATGCTTGCATACTTCATCACAGAGCTTGCTGTGGAATTGTCATTTATTCTGAACCATGACACGTACGCAGTGACAAGGCTGCCTGCGTATTATGTTGCGGCCGGCGCAGCTTTGGCTGGGTGTGTAACTATATTGCTCATGCCACTCCGTGAGCCTTCAGTTCCCTGTTATGATATCGCTGCTGTTGGACAGCCGTCATCACGCGACTTTCGCAGCCCAGAAGACGATCTGAGATTGTGGCAATTCCTTAGTGTGTCATGGATGGCACCGCTCATCTCTATCGGGAAGAAAAGACGATTGGACGAGGACGACGTCTGGTCCCTCAGCTTCGAATTCCAACATCGCAGGTTACATGAGAAGTTTCGTCAGCTTAAAGGCTCGGTTGTTGGTCGTCTACTTCGTGCGAATGGGATTGATATAGTGATTGTCTCCACCCTTGCAATTGTGCTGATGATATGCGGTCTGAATCCCAGTGCATCCTACGCAAATATCCGCTGATTTGATCCTTAGACTTCGCGACCCCAATCTTGTTGCAGCAACTCCTTCAAGCCATGCAGGACATGAGCTCGGGGAAACGTCCTGCCATGACTTATGCGCTGGTCACTCTCGCCCTACGTGTGGTTGCGGCGCAATCTCAAGTACTCAACCTTTGGTACGGTAGACGATGCTATGAGAGGAGCAGAGGGGAAATGATTATGATGGTCTACGAGAAGGCACTCTCCAGGAAGAACGTTTTTGAGGGTCAGTTGGAACAGAAGGATGAAGGGGTCGCAAACGGAGAGCTTGACCAAGAAGATACCGACGATGAAGTGGACACTCCCAAGCGAAGGAGACTTTGTGGAATATTCCCTGGGCGCAGGCAAACCACGAAAAAGGCGGCCAAATCGGCTGCCTCGATGGGCAAGATTTTCAACTTGCTCCGTGGGGATGTCTATGAAGTTGCTCAGCGGTTTTGGGAAGTCGACTCCTTGATTGACAAACCTCTAGGACTTATCATTGCAATCGTGCTTGTTTGGAAGCTTTTTGGCCCATCATGCTTCCTAGGAATCCTAGCAATTCTGGTCGCTCAGGTTTTGAACGCCGTCATTACTCGCACACTTCTCCGTTGGGAGCGACTGCGGAGACTCGCAACAGATGCCAGACTTCAGATAACATCTCAATTTGTTGAAGCACTTCGTCACCTTCGTTGGTATGGCTGGCAGGACCACTGGTACCGCCAGGTTATGGATGCTAGGCAGTCGGAGCTGAACCTTCGTATCATCACCAACCTGTGGAGCATCCTGATTCGTTTCGTGAACACTTTTGCTAGCGGCCTGTTTCCTGTGGTGGCTCTGTATGCTTACACCCTGCTGGCTGGTCATCCTCTCCGCATTGATATCATTTTCCCTGCCTTGCAGCTATTTACTATGCTGGAAACCCGCCTTAGAGATATCCCCGGACTCATAACGGTACTGATCAATGCATCTATCGCCGTCGAAAGAATTGAGGACTTCATGGCCGAGCCGAACAAGGAGCCATCTGCTACCGGCCCCGCCGACTCTGCTTCCGTTCAGCTACAGCATTGCTCTTATGCTTGGCCTGGCCGAGTCGTCCCGGTGCTCTCGGATATCAATTTGAGGCTGACCGAGGGTTTGACGGTTGTTTCTGGTAAGGTAGGAGCCGGAAAAACGGCCCTACTTCAAGGGCTTCTGGGCGAGCTGGACAGAATTGGCGGCTCTTGTGAAATTCCTCATGAGATGGTGGGCTATTGCGCACAAACACCATGGCTCCAGAGCATGAGTATCCGAGACAACATCCTTTTCTCCTCGCCATATGACGAGGAAAGGTACCGGAAAGTTCTAGACGCATGTGCCTTGCTTCCTGATCTCGAGAATTTCGAGCATGGAGACCTCTCTTTTGTGGGTGAGAATGGCATAGGCCTTTCCGGTGGTCAGAAGGCCCGCGTTGCGCTGGCGCGAGCAATTTACAGTACCGCTAGGATTTTGTTGCTTGACGACCCAATCTCTGCACTCGATCACAACACTGCTGAGACCGTGGTGCAGAAGTGCTTTACGGGTCCTTTGATGCAAGGTCGCGTCGTTGTTCTCGTTACGCATCGTACCACGCTGGTCAGTCATATCGCCGATCAAATAGTCCATATTGAAGATGGCCGGGCTACAATTCACGGTAAACAGGCTGTGTCTATGGATTCGGCCGCTGAAGAAGATGTGGAATCGCATTTAGCAAAGACGATCCAGACCCAAAGTGAGATTCAAGGCGCGCTTCGAGAGGCTGCGGCTTCAGCTCCGACAAAGTTCATCGAGGAAGAGCACCGTGCGGAATGGGGTGTACAAGCCCGAGTCTATTGGAACTACATCAGGGCTGGAAGATACAGATGGTGGATTTTACTAGTATTTGTCTTGGCCATCTATCGACTGACGTCGGTGGGACAATCCTGGTTCCTAAAGGAGTGGGGTGAAGCCTACAACCAGATTCTCCTGGCATTTAGCCATTCTATCCCCGAAGGCGGATATTCCGCGGGACAATGGATTGTACCGTATGGATGGTCTCAGGTGTTCCGTTGGAACCCAACCGATCCTCTGGAAAAGCTGCCAGCGCCATTCGAAGACGTGCGTCCTTGGCTTCTAGTCTTCTTTGCCATAACAACATTTCAATCGGCCATGCTTCTGTTTGCGCAACTTTTGATGCTGGTCATTGTCTACTGCGCAGGCCGGAAGCTCTTTCACGAGGTCATGGTTCGAGTGAGCCATGCAACATTCCGCTTCTTTGATGTCACTCCTATCGGCCGCTTGATGAACCGACTGACCTCGGATATCGGAGTGGTTGACGGTAATATTAGTGAACAATTTCAGGCAATTGCGTTCCAAGCCATCACCTGGATCTCGTCAATTGTGGTCATTGCATCGGTGACACCAGCGTTTCTTGGATTCTCCTTCGCTCTCACTGCGGCATTCATCTTTACATTTCTCCAATTCCTGCCATCGTCACAGAGCCTGCGACGTCTTGAGATGGTGTCTCTTAGTCCTTTGATCTCGAATTTTGGCGAGCTCCTGCATGGTCTCACGACTGTTCGTGCATTCCACGCGGAAGAACGCTTCCAAAACAGAGTCATTGCGGTTGTAGACAAATTCCAGGGCATGGATCATTTCTACTGGTCGCTTCAAAGTTGGCTAATGTATCGATTTGAAACCCTATCAGCTGCGTCCACTTTTTGCCTCACCGTTCTGGCATTATACACCAATGTCACTCCTGGTCTTGCGGCTTTTGTACTGATAGCCGCCAACAATTTTGTTTCGTCCACTCACGCTTTGTGCAAACAATATGGCCAGCTGCAAATGGACTTTGTGTCTGTTGAACGGATCGACGAGCTGCTCCATATTGAGGAGGAGAATCCAGGAACGATTGACCCCCCGGCATCTTGGCCGCGATTTGGGCAGGACATCATATTCGAAGACGTGACCATTCGATACGCCCCGCACCTGGAGCCTTCACTCCGCAACATTTCTCTTCGAATTCCCGGGGGATCTACGACGGCCATCATAGGCAGAACAGGCAGTGGCAAGTCCACGATGGCCGTCTCACTGCTCAGCGTCATTCGCCCCGAATCGGGCCGGATCGTCGTCGACGGTATCGATATCGCGCAAGTCAATACCCAAGCGCTCCGAACCCGCGTCACATTCGTTGCTCAAGATCCCGTTCTCTTCCCTGGTAGCATCCGGTTGAATCTCGATCCGACCGGTGAATACTCGGACGAGGAGTGCGCAGATGTGCTGAAGCGTGTCTGTAGTCGGCATAACTGGAATTTGCAGACGCACGTCGAAGCCGGTGGCCGCAACCTCAGCCAGGGTGAGCGGCAGCTGATCGGTCTCACGCGGGCCGTCTTGCGTCGCAGTCCGATTGTCATTCTCGACGAGGCCACTGCGTCTATTGACCATGAAAGCTCACTTGAGATCCAGCAGGTCATAAGGGAGGAACTACGGGAATCGACGGTTATCACCATTGCGCATCGGTTGGAGGCCATCAAGGACGCGGATTACTATGTCGTGCTAGATCAGGGGCGGGTATCAAAGCATGGCTATGTCGATGGTAAAGGTAGAGATCAGGTCTCATCATAGACAGGAAGGATTAGAAGAAGTCTACTAGATCACAACTGCAAGTCATCATAAGATGCACCCTTTTGAACCAACATCAAGTATTTGTGTACACTGTAATTGCAATTCAAGAAGTGGAGGCAATCATGCAAAACCACAGGTAAAACCAAACCACCACAAGACATCGATTAAAACACCATGAGAAAACTCCAGACCACTAAACCCACCCAAGCATCAACAAGACATGAGCCACCACCCGCAGGGAAACAAGCAGCAACATACTCCAACAGGCTCCATCGCACACCATCCTTCTCCCCGAGCCGACGGTAACAGCACCAGTCGCAGTGGCACCACTCGAGCTCACAGGCCAACGACTCGACACAGGACTCGCACCAGACACAGCGGAAGGCACCACAGCAATGGAACTGGTACTAGTCGAAGACGCACTCGCCACCCCATATCCCGAAGATACACGCCCATCAGAAACAACAACCTGTAGAACCGGCACCTCTGTGACCGCCGCACCGCCAACACAATCACCCAGATTCCATGGGTTATACGGAAGGGAGCAGACACTTCCACCAAGCGACGCCGGAGTTGGGAGGAGAGTATCTACACCTCCCTTCACACGGGGAGTCTCAGAGACGAGTACCTGTACCGCGTCGATGCCAGCCTGCATTCGCGCCAAAATACCTCCTTCATCGCATTTTCTACCAAGCGCGAAGAGGGGTGAGTCCCAGGTCCCGCAAAGGGCTGTCTCGGGGATATGAGAGATCTCGCCGTCGATTGAGTATCCCGTGCCGTTGAACGCGCAGACTGCGTCTCCTGCGTGCGAGGATGATTCGTAGCCTGTGTATACACCGTTAGTCGATGTCCAAGAGTAATTCTAACTCTGGGACGTACAAACTGCCGCACCGGCGTAGAGTGGTGGGATGAATCTCGAGAGCCTGGGTATCTGGTCAGTCGTTTTCGTTGGCTAGTGGTCGGGGACTTGAGTACATTGTATTGCAGGATCGGACTTCAACCATGGACCCAGACACGCAGGATATGATGGTCGAGCCCTTAAGCGAGCCTTCTGGGCAGTAGCTTCCTCCTGGTTTGGAGCAGACGAGAGTGTTGCTGGTAGGGTCGCTGCTGGTTGTCAGCTTCTTTTGGGCTCATGGATATTGAATGGTAGGAAGGGCGAGGGAAAGATTACTATTCCACTTGGGCGCTTACCAGCTCAAGGAGCATGAGACTGGCGCATAGCAGGAGGATCATGGCTAGATACGTCTTCATGGGGTCAGGGCTGGTATTGGTATGCTTGAAGTTGAGTCGTTGGATGGGAGTGTAGATTGTAGTCTTGAGGGAGCGTGAGTAAAAGTGGCAGGATGGTCAGACTATTAAGCATACAGAGAGTCTGAGCTAGAACTAGGCTGGTGAGGCGATGTTTGTTGATACTGCACGCGTCGTGGTTGAGCAGTGAATGAAACGCGAAAAATTCCTGTATCTTCCAATATGAGCCTATAGCACAGTTCTTCGAACTGCTTCCAGGAGCTTGACACCTCCGTGACTTCTACGTTGGAATTGACTAGATAGAAACAAACACCATGAGATAGAATGGAGAGCAGTCAAGATTAGTACTTAGGGACTCCACCAGTCAGGCAGACTGTGTTGAGACCTGAGCAACTTGGCTGAAGCACAACGGAGACATTCGATAATAGAATTCTGTAACAGGACACAAAATGAGCCCAGGTAGACAAAAAGAAAGAGAATATATCAAGAGCAAAACGGAACGGGCCATAGACACCCATCTGTAGGATGTTCCATGACCCGATCCGTCCCGGTACCGGTACCTGTAGAGAAAAGGAGGTCTACAAGCACCAGAACCGTATTCGACGGGGACGTCGATGGTTACAGAAGTTCCGCAAGAGTCAGTGCTAACTGTCTCGCGTTGACCCCTGCACCATCTGCCCCGGTTCCTTGAGTGGTGCTGTTGCTTGGGAGTGATATGTTGCCTTTGGTTGCCGAATCGGGTAAGGCGGGTAGATACCTGGAGAACAAGGCAGTGATATGTTGCCTGAGGTACGAAAGCATACTGGACAGCTGTGCAGTCGAACGTATACCTTCAGCGTTTCGACGAACCAACTCATACTCTGGGAACAACAATGTCAGCGACAATTCGTCTCGTAAGGCGTGCCTTACCAGAGCCTCCTATGTTGGAATGACCTTCTCTTACACACGAATGACGATAGTGATCGTAAATGATGCTCGATTCATCGGGAAGGCTTCTGTATCGAACTCTGACTCTATATTGAATATGGTATCTGCAAGGACATGAATGTGATATGAGTCTATACGGAACAGTTGCAGCCTGTCAGACAGAACAGCTCTGCAAGAGAAGTATAAACTGACAACCGAATGCCTAGACAACAACTTTTGATATCAACAACCCATCAAAAACGCCGTATGCGCCTGAAATGCATCAAACACAAACTATCAGGAGTGGCTCGCCTTCCACTTGAGAATCCTCCGTTTCAGATCACCCTCGCTCTGTTGCATGGGATTCAACTTCCTGTCACGAGCCATGGCGCTGTAGTTTTCTCCATGACGCTCGATCAACCTCATAATCCACTCCTCCTCCCGCTGGCTCTGGTGCCGGGGCTTTTTCGCCTTGACTGCTCTTCCTTCTTGGGCTGCCTGACGCTCCAGCTGTTGAACAATCGCACTCTTGGCGTTGGCTCTTTGTGACGCGGTACCAACTTCCTCATCCTCAGACATGTCGTTCAGTGGGTCGTTGAGCGGATTCGAACGTTTGATTTTGCGGCCGCCAACTTCAATCTCCTCTTCGTCGCGAATCACTCGAATGATCTTGCCGGTTTCCGGGTCACGTTCCACCTTAGTTTCCCCCATGGCCGCCTTCTTTGCGGACTCTTTGGCGCTGCCCCTGATATGGAGGGAATCCTCGGGTACCTCCTCGATGCCGCCATCTTTAGTCGGTCGTTTTTCGCTACCCCCAGTTGGAGCATTGAGTTTGTGAACGAGTCCCAAGCGGCGGTAGTTTTGCGTCAGAGTCAACTTGCGATCCCTGTTTCATCAATCTCATGTCAGTGTCAGACCCTTGTCGTCTTAAGAATCGCCGGATCTTACCAATTTTGAGCGATGATGGCATTTCCCAGCACGTTGATCTTCTTCTTGCCGCTCTTCAGCTGACCAGTCCTCTTGGGCTTCTGTTTCGGCGTCGAGGACCGGTTTTTCTTCTTCTGTAGCACACGACCCATCCTTTTTATTCTCTTGAAGCGATAATTCGAAATGTGGTGGACGGTAAAATTCCATAGCGGTTCAATGCTTATCGATCTCTCCAAAACTTTTTATGTTTGCATCAAGAGGCTTGGCCTGTTTGCGGACATTAGCTCCACTGATAAGGACAAGCTGTCTGATATCTGGCGTGCGCCTTAATCAGGGTATTTATTATCCTCGAGTGTCTGCTCAATTGCTCACTGCTGCGGTTCAGAATCTCACGACAGCGATGGCACTCAATTTTTTCTCTCCTGCTCGCAGGACCGGCCTCGCTCTCGTGGCTGGTCTTCTCTTATTCGCTGTTCTGGCGGCTGCGACTGTTGACAAGATCCCTGTGGGTGACTTGTCCGTAGCAGAAATTCAAGACAAATTGCAGGTAATTGCCTCAAGCCTTTAGTCATTTGTGATTGAGTGGATAGAGACTGACTGGCTCAGGAATGTCCACTTGTGGAAGCTCTCAATCAGCACAAGCGTGCGACCAACCCACCAACAGCCAGTATGATGTCGAGGGTCTTTGCGGTCCTCTTCCCTGGCAGTCCCGCGGTCAATGCAATCCTGGCAACTGTGTACATCTCCGGACCACCCAGTATGCGTGCCTGAGAAACCATGTCATCCGTGCCAGACCTAACAGCTACAGACTTCCTCCTGGCACTATGCCCACCGAACATCGACCCCTCATCTCTGTCCGTCATGGTCGCTTTCGCCGTCGGAGGACTCTTAGGTGACACTCTGTTTCATCTTCTCCCAGAGATCTTCCTAGGCGAGGTCTCTCCGGAGCACGTGCGCTTCGTCATGGTCGAACCCAACAGGAATCTCCTCCTCGGACTAGCCATCATGGTCGGCTTCTTCACCTTCGTGGCCATGGACAAGACCCTCCGCATCGCAACAGGAGGCGAAGGACACGACCACTCGCACTCTCACACACACGCACCCACCGACAGCTCCTCCCACGGCACAACCACCAGCTCCACCACCAGCACCGCCAACACCGAGCTCCGCAAGCGCAAACCCGACCCCTCCACCCCCGCCAGCAAGCAAGAACCAGAAGACGAGAAAGAGAAAGAAATCAACCCCAGCGTCAAACTAGGCGGCTACCTCAACCTCATCGCCGACTTCACCCACAACATCACCGACGGCCTCGCGATGTCCTCCTCCTTCTACGCCTCCCCCACCATCGGCGCAACCACAACCGTCGCCGTCTTCTTCCACGAAATCCCCCACGAGGTCGGCGACTTCGCCCTCCTCATCCAGTCTGGCTTCTCCAAGCGCAAGGCCATGGGCGCGCAGTTCGTTACCGCCATCGGTGCGTTCCTGGGTACATTCATCGGGATCGCGATCCAGGAGTTGGGAGGCGGGCACGGTGCGGCTGGTGGTGTGACCGGCGCATCGGGTGGCCTGCTCGGGACGAGTCTCACATGGGGCGATATGCTCTTGCCTTTTACTGCGGGGACGTTCCTCTACGTCGGGACTGTGTCTGTCATCCCGGAATTGCTCGAGACGGGCAAGGACAAGACGGTTGAGATCAAGAAGACGATTGTGCAGTTTTTGGCTGTTGCTCTCGGGGCGGGGATTATGCTTGCGTGAGTACTGATTCCGGCTTGTGTCAACATTAACTAACACTTTCTGCTACGCAGTATCTCCTGGGATTAGGTGTGTGGTCTATACGATTCGGCAGCAGCAGAGTATTAGACGGATATACTTTACGGAGACATAGTCATAGACTACGTACTTAAAGGACGCAACAGTGATAAATACCCGGCAGAAAATAAAATGCTTGAAAATGATCTACCTCCGTGCATCTAGATAACCAATATAAAGGTCATGCAGACTCCACATGCAATAATGCTGGCGCCAAAACTCCATCCACCATATGAGATATGAAAGATTGTAGTCTAAATCGTGACGAATGATGCGCACAGCGCGCTCAATGTAATGCATATTGCGTCAACGAACCGAAAATGCAGGAAAAATCTAGTATAGCTTCGTTTCCACGAAACCATATCAACCACATCACTCGTTTTGGTGGTATACCTGCAAGCAGCATTAGCATTAGCATTCCACGAGTCATGCAAGGAAATGGAACTTACAAAGTAATCCGGCAGCCCATACACCGAATACCCCAGCCGCTTCGCCATCTTCGCGAAACCTTCCGTTTCGACCAGGTGATAGAAGGGGAAGGCAGGGAACATGGCGCCGTCACGATGCACCTCCGCCTTGACCATGAGCGCCGTGCCGCCCACCCCGTCCAGCTCGATGATCTTCTTAGGGTTGGGATTAGTTGTATCAGCCAGATGAGCCATCAGCGTCCGGTAGGTCGGCATCTCGGCATAGCCCTCAAGCAGAATCTCCTCGGGCCCCATCTCCGCCGCCATATTCTGCGCCGTACTACTATCGATCCACGAGTTGTAATCGTACGGCCGGACATCCATCTTCTTCTTCTCGGAGTTGTAGTACCGCTGGTAGCAATTCGGCACGAGGACGGGGTAATCGTGCGCCGTGAGGTCCTGAATTAGGGTCTGCGGCGTCTCAACGATATCCGCATCCAGCCAAAGAACCCAAGCCGTGGCGGGGCCAAGCGTCGTAAACAGCAGACTATTGCGCGCGCGGCTCATCGACTCCCGGCGCGCCTTCTGGTTCGCGATCTTGTGCCGCTCCTTCTCGTCCTGCGACTGCAGCGGCGGCTCGAAGTCCTGGCGGAGGATGGAGATGCTCGCGAACCGCTTGTCGATGGGGCCGGACTGCGTCTTGCCGATGGCGTCTTCCAGTGCGGCTAGCGCCGCATTGCCCTCTTTGTTCGTGGGGATGATGAACCCGATCGAGATGAGCTCGTGCGGGTAGGTCAGTTTCACCACGTTGTCCCAGTACTCCGGGACGAAGCGGGCCATCGGTGTGAGGATCAGGATTCGTTCACCCTTGGTGGCTGAGTTGCTCGAGCTGCTGAGCTGGTTCAGGTCGTACTGCACGACCGGGGGCGGGGCCTGTTGGCCATCGTGGCGGACGGGTTGGGATTTGAAGAATGCTTTCGTCGGAGGTGAGAGGGGGTTTTCGGCGGCGTCGTCTTCGCGGCGTTGCTGGGAGGAGGAAGAGGAGGAGGCGGAGCCGGAGCCCGCGCGAACGGGGGAGGCAGAGGAAGTCGAAGGGGACAGCACGAAGATGACGAATCCAAACGCCAGTATGGCCGCAAGGAGGAGAGTGACTGGATTCGTGCGTCGCATTCTGGCGACGGCCATTTCTGGCCGTATCGACCGGTGGAACGAGCGAGGGAGAGCAGGAATCAGTAGGGTTGAGTTAGTGACGAGGATTGGAGCTGGCTCTATTTGGCGGCCGTGGTTGGAGCTGTTGATGAGGACAAGTCGAAAGATCTGGACCGGTGGAGATGTGGGCACAGGGAGATAGTACTTAGCCAGCAATGAATTCAATTCTCGACCTGCGCCCAGACATAGCGGGCTCGACAGGGGACAGGTTAGATTTCGAGGTAAGCCTGCTGGGAGAGTTGCGAGGGACGGGAGCAGGCGATGATGAGAAGATGAAGTCTGCCCGCCCTGACCTCACTGCGTTGCGGCCGGAAAAGAACACGCGGACCGACTTTGCAGAACCGCAGCAACTTCTCTCCAATCGTCGATCTTTGAACTTACAACTGGCCAATGAGCATCGAAAAGTGTTGCCTCGAAGTTGAAATGTGGACCAGAGCCCAGAGATCTGTTTCTGCGCGATGTGCCTCTCTAGAGAGGTATGCTGAATGCGGAAGTGTTGCAGTCAAGCCAGACCTCCGCCGTTGCACCTCCGCCACCGATCATCCGGCTATAAACGACGCACTAAGTCATTAGCGATTGGCATTTGGTATCTCATTATGCTATATACAAATGGTCGTCTAGTCTATTATTGTTCGTTAGGCCTGATTACCTGACTACATCAAGCTCACGGCAGCGACCGCATCACGCCCTCAAATGCAACCAAGGCCATCGCATTCGCCGGGAATGCTCGTAAGAAACAGGGCACGAAACCCCTCCAGTACCCCCTCCACCCTCGCTCACGATATACCGCCCTGGCAGCATCTTTCCACCGGCGGAACTTTCTTTCCCCATCACCTAGCGCTCCGCCCATCGGGTCTGTCATCAATCGCTGCTTGACCACATCGGACGGGTACGAGGTCAGCCAGAAGATCTGTGCCGATATACCTCCAGCCCAGAAGTTGATGACTGGCGCCGACATTGAGGTGTTGTTTTTCATCCATTGTGTTAGGACGTCGTAGGAACCCCACCAGAAGAAGAAGAACGATCGGAAGAGGATTGTCGCGCAGAGGCCGCGGTATAACCCTGCGATACCGTGAGTGCGCAACTACGCTGCAGTCAGCCGATGCCCGCTCCCACACTCTCGGCACTTCGCAATGACTTACAAGCTTCTTTAAACAATCGATCGGCCCGCTGTACATCCGCTTCGACTTATCCGCCGCATACTGAATCTGCAGCCGCGCCTTGATATGCTCTACTGGAGCCGCTACAAAGCTGACAGTCGTACCGGCCAAAATACCGGCTATCCCATGTCCGAAGCTAGGAAGGGTTTTGGGATCAGGTTGATAGCTCGCAAACGGTGTGAGAGACCGAATAGCGGGTTTCGAGAAGACATTCTCGAGCAGTAGTCGTCGGTACAGCGTCAGCGAACCGAGCATGCTGTCCCATAGTCAGACCCAAATCATCCATCGTGTCCATCAGACAAAGATACTCACACAGAGTCCATAACCATCCAACCGACCAGCGGCGGCGTGGCTCCCTTGTACAGTCCACTCACACCCTCCTTCCGTACCGTCTGTAGTACACAGTCCAACGGCCCCTTGAAATGTCCCTCTTTGCTCGTTTGTAATCGCACCTTTACCGTATCGAAACTATGCAGGTCCATCAGTCAAGAACAACGTAGTAGCAGCGGTACGTCACATACGGATGCCCAACTAACCATAAAACGATATCAGCTCAGTCCTGACTTCACCAAAGAAACCTCCCACCCAAGGGGAAAAGAAAGGAAGAACATACCACTCAACTTCGCAATCCCCGAAAACACCCCCGCTACAAACCCCTTATAGTCGCTCTTCTTCTCGCTCGGAACCGGCGCACCGACGACCGCACCGGCTGCGCTCTGGCTTCCGCTGACCATATCGCCGGGTAGCTGTGCGTCTACCGGCGAAAGCGGCGCTTCAATTGATGACATCTATTTTGGATTTAGGTTGCCGGAGCACTGCGCAAGTCCTACAGTCCGCGTTGACAATGTGCAATTTGTGCTAACGTGACTGTTAATTGTGAGGTTCAATATTCAAAATCCGCAGCGGTATCGGAGACTCGGCGTATGGGGCAGCGGCGTCCCATTGAGCGCGGTGCTCTTCTCTCAAGGAATCGACGACGGAATTCAGGGTTGGAGCGATTTCCTGGTGAGATAAGATGAAATTAGACCTCTATTGCCCATCGTAGGAACAGAGCAAACAATCGAGTCCACCACGTAGGAAGGGAGAGGAGGTCATAAATTTCGATGGGGATGCTTTGCGGCGTTTGCGCCCTGCAAATCTGTGGGTTCGATTTCGGGGAGAGAACGCTCAGCTCCGGACAGCGCCTTAGTCTTAGTGGTCTTGGTCGGCCGATCGCGCCTCAAACTATCAAGCATCAAGTAACTATCTAGACTTGAACTGTTGCCTCTTAATCGACGGACAGGGAGTCATTGTAAGAATTTTAGGCCCAGTGGCAGTCTGTCTATAACAATTGACCGATCTAGCAATAATTCGTCCTTTCAGGACGCAACCCGTAAATACAGAGCAGAAGCAAAGTTCCCCGCAATCGGCGGAAGCCAAGGTAAGAAGACAGAGTAGCAAGGGAAATTCTAAGTGTTCTCCGTTTTGAACCAATTGAGTCAAGCAGGCCAATTTGTTCTAGCGGCGTGCGAGTGCTATAGGAGACAGGGTGAAGAGAAGAGCGGGTCTGGTTGCCACAAGCTCACATATGAAAAGCAGAATCAAGGCTGTATGGGGTATAAAATGAAGACACAATAATGCAGGCTGAATTGAACTCTCATGTGAGAGTTCATCTGACGGATTTGAAATAATGGGGAAAGTTGAAAAGAATGAAAAGGATGCAGGCTTACATCCTGGATAACCGGCCAGGACGTGAAAGACGGCACTGATTACCAACCCTTGGAGGTCTTTCGCGACTTCTGGCGAGCCCGGTCGGCTTCGCGAGCGATGAGCTTCTCAACCAGATCTGGCGCAGTGCTGGAGTTTTGAGAGTCGCTCGACGCAAAGTCGGAGCTCGTTGCACCAATGGTCAAGTAGCCACCGGTCTCCTCCAGTGCCAATGGGGTCACAGGTCCCGGGCTGCGCAAAGGGTCCAGCCTTGGGGCAGAGGGACTCGGCGAGAGCGGGCGAGATGGTACCTTGGAGAGAGTGACGCTTTCCACCAATTCTCTGTATTGTCTCAGCGTGTCACGGGAGCTTGAGGAAGTCCAGTATGACTGCTGTCGGGAATGGCGAGGCGACGGAGGCTGTGCGGCCAAACTCTGGGAGTTGTTCGCAGGCTGGTACACAGCGGGATGGAACCGAGGCAGGCTGCCGAGATGGAAGGCTGGCACCGACTTGGCCGAATTATGAGGGCGAGATCGTGTTGGCTGTGGGGATGCGGAGCGGGTTGAGGGTGACATGCTGGGCGACATGCTGGGTGACATGACCGGCGAGTAGAACGAGGAGCTATCAGAACGCATTCTGGACGATGGCTGGTGGTATGCACGGCGACGATAGCGGTTACTGTCCGGGGACGCACTTTCGCGGTTCCTCCAAGTCTTGTTGGACTTGTCAGACTGCGGGAAATAATCCTTTTCAAAACGCCCAGTCAACGGGGTGACGGGCAGATCTGAATCGTAAGGACTGCTCGGCGGTTTTGGTATGGGGATTGGTCGCGAGGAAGACCGGCTGAGGACGACAGTATCAGACAATTCTGAAATTTCAGAGGCGGGTGAGCGAGGAGACAGCGGCGATGGTGGATTATATGTGGACGAGGTCGCTGTCAGGTCACGCAAGGACGATAGTGAGACTCGAGTGGGGTGACCGTGCTTGGCGATCAAACTTTCCAGTTGATCCCGGGCGGAAGCTGTTGAGGGACGATGAGAGGGTGACCAGGAGGACGGCGAGAGATTGGCTAGGAGCACGCGATCAGCAAGAATGACCAGGCAGGTGAACCAGACATGGCACACGTGTAGGGTGGAGATCGTGTCGACGGTGCCAACACAAAGGGGGAAGTAAACAAATCATTAAAGGGATAACATGAAACGCGGACGGCTCGCATCTAATAATGCCAATGAGAGCAATGGACATTCCGCTAGGAGGGGAAACAGAGGTGGAGAAGAGGGGTAAAAGAGGCATCTGTATGGTCGGACGGATTGGCCGCGAGCATGCGCTTGAAGATAGACGCAGAGAGGTAACGGACGGATACTTACTGCTGAGCAACGGGGGAGAATGGATTGAGCTGCAAGAGGACGGATAGAGAGAAGAGGAAGAGGAGGATGAGGCCGAGAAGGAGGATGGTGCCGCCATTGAGGCTTTTATCCTTTTCCTTCTTAGGCGCGGATAGTTCTGTCCCTGACCGCGGGAAAGATGAGCCCACATCAGCCTGCTTGCCTAACTGGGTAAAGTGGAGAGACGTTGACAACCAAGGAAGCAATGGAACCAGGCACAGGAACGGGTATGGAGATGCTTGTGCCCCGTTTCTTCTCAGACGCAGCAACCGCCGACACAATTCTGAGAAGAAAGGTTTTCTGACTAGGAGAGACGAAAAGGGGTCGGTTCTCGATACATAGGAAACAGTGCTTCAATCCTCATCTTGTGGGGAAAGGATCGAAGGACAAAGACTCCAAAGAGAGTCATCAAAAATTCCTGACACAAAAACAAGTCGTGACATGGCGTCATGGCGGCAGCTGCGGGTACGACAACGCCAAACTAGCAAAGAATTGGGAGGCCGGGCGGGGCAAGTATGGTACGGTACGGTACGGTTACCGCCCATGGTACGACTCTTAAACCCCCGGGTATTGGCGGACTTGCCCCACTCTTTGCCAAGTCTGATGTCCACCACGCAAGGGGTAAAAAAGAACCAGGGCATGCATGCCGTCTCACAAGGTAGACGGAAAATTAACAAGGCAGAAAGGGGGTTTCAAGGCAAGTGCAGTGCACGCAGAAGACGTATCTCACTCACCTGCGACATGATTGCGTGCCTGGGTCAAAGATACTGGCAACGGTGACCGTGGATTGCCCTACCCAGCGCGAAAGCTGATTGGTTCGTGACTTGGAGAGGGTCCGACGGGCGCTATTTTCAGGCCGCTTGCCGTATGAACCGAAATAAAACCATGCGATGACGCAGTCCAGGAAATTAGGAATTTGTGGCTTGAAAAAATGTTGTTTGAATGATTGACAATGACGATCTGCCAGGAAAACGAGCGATTTCGCGATAAAGTGATGTGCAACGACGTTGAAGATCCGTTGTCAGCGGCTTGTTAGGAAGAAGAGGAAAGGTAGCAAGTTAGGTAGGTAGCATAAAGGCATAACACGGACGACGACGCATAGGCCCGGTCGTACGTGGTCAGATGCAGGACGACGAATGAGGGCTTTAGTCAACGTCAACTTGAGCTGTCAGACGCATAAGGACGATGGCTAGGACTAGGCATCAGCAAGACCACTGTCTTTGTAAGACAGGAAGAAAGAGACAAAGGTCTCAGCAGGGGCAAGGTCTGACAATCTTTCCCCAGAGCCAAAAAGATTCAACCACAGTCTGAGCCAACGAGACGGGTGAGCTCTGTCCTTAAGAGCTAAGCGGTTGCCTTTTACAACGGGATTTGTCTACGCCATCCACCAGGTTTCGCAGATAAAAGGAGCATTGTAACCACACGCGCAAGCAGCGGGTGACCCCGAACCCTACTCACTGAGCTAAAACAGGTGTGGGAAAAACAAGGCAGGGGCAGTCATCACAACCAGCATCACAATAGAAGTGAGTATGAGCGTTCACTAGAGAATTATGCTGGACAGATGAATGGCGGTGGATTTACTGAATCTGGACATGGATTGAAACCGTTGCCCACCACCATCAAAGCAGCCTAGAGACTAATAGTGGGACATGGTCGATCTGCCGGGGTCAACAGCGATGATGACTGGCAGACTGGCAGACTGGCAGTGCTGGTTACGCCTCTTACTAGTACTAGTTGAGACCTAGTAGAGAGGTACTTCTGAAGGTAGGTGAGTAAGGAGCATTGAATAATGCTGAATGAATAGAACAATGAGTATAGACAGGATTGAGTGCTGCTGGTGGTGTAGGTGCGAGGTTTCCATCCTTATGCTGGAGTCAGTCCTTGAATACTTCACTCACTGCAGACAAAAGCTCTGTTCAAACAAGCCCCTAGGACGACCCAATCAAATCACTTTTATCGACAACACTAAGTGCCTGACTCGAGTCAGGGAGTCAGGGAAGAGGGGGCTTGATATTGCTTTTTCGAAGACGATTCTCCTTCTTGTCAAGGATATTGTCTGATCACCCCCATCCAGGGCGATCAGCCGACTCGTTCACCTCCATATCATGACCCACACCCACCTGAGCGTCCTCTAGTGCATCACCAATAGTCATGAGCGGATGTCTGTTCCAAGTATCTGAAATACGAGCGATCACCAACATGGTTCATTTGCCACAGTATGTCCTGGGGTGTGATTATGTGACATCGTACAAAGGAAATAACTCCCGAAGGCAGCTCAATAGATATCCCTGCAGTAGGATGCTGACTGAGGTTCTCCCGAAACCGATCGCCAGCACGACTCCTGACCTCTGGCTGAGAAACGGTCTGGTAAGCGACTGAAACCTCAACTTTCTTGACTGGAGAATGCCCTGCGTAAGTTAGCTACAGCCACAGACAACTGCAAGCGCCAATCCGCTGCTCTCTTCCCAGATTCCAGCAACCTAATCACAGCCACACAGCCGTTCGAGCAAGGCTAAGCTGTGGAAGCAGGGAGGGCAATGCAAGACATTTGCACCCACACAGTCTCGTGCCACATAGCTCCCTCTTTCTATTTTAGCACGATCTCGATCCAGGTTCTGCAGAAACCGGCACATCATACCGACCAGTCATCCTGATTTGATTTCTGGACGGGTTCTCGCATGACCTAGTGGGTGTGGTGCCTGCTGTGGCCGGCTGAGCACTACCCGTGAATATCCTTCATTGCAGCAGGAACCTTGCAAGTGATTCACTTGGGGCTCTGGACTCTAGACAGCCGTCTGTCTCTGGAATGGGTTAGGCTCCAGGATTGTGGAATTTCTACTGCATGCTGCAGGTCAACGGGTGCCTACTGCAGGTGCTGACATGTACGCCGTTCAAGGCGAGTCTGTGCGGTGCAGCTCAGGGCAGCGTACCTTATCCTTGAGATACTAGGATAATTGTCATACTCTAAGTGATCATGTATTGGTTTTATCATCTTTTATTATTTAGAGGTGGAACACATTGGTCTAGGACAGCAAGGCATCCGGCTTGAGGAAATCGCCAGCAACAGTTGGACTAGCGGTGGCCTGCAACCTTTTTTGGTTGATACAGATCGTCAATAGTCTTGATCTCCTCCTCCGTGAGCTTGAACTCGGTCGCCTGAATAGCCTCGTCAACTCTCTCCTTCTTGCTCAATCCCACAATCGGCGCCGTGATGAACGGCTTCGACAACGACCACGCAAGGCTCACTATGGCCATCGACACACCGCGTTTGCTGGCAATCTCCTCTATCTTCTCGCTGATCTCCTTGTCCGTCTCGGTAAACCCCTGGCCCATTAGCGTGCCCTTCAGCGACTTGCCTCGCGTGGTTTCCTCAAACGCTTTCCACGGCCGGGTCAAAAATCCCGCCGCGAGCGGAGCCCACGGAATCGCACCCATTCCGAACTTGGCACACGCAGGGAACATCTCCCGCTCCTCCTCCCGGTAGATAGGGTTATGATAATTCTGCATGGAGATGAACTCGGTCCACCCGTTCACGCGCGCCGTATACTGATACTCCAGCAGCTGGTGCGCCCACATCGACGAAGCCCCGATATACCGCACCTTGCCCGACTTGACAACATCATGGAGCGCCTCCATGGTCTCCTTGACAGACGTGTTGGGGTCGAACCGGTGGATCTGCAGCAGATCCACATACGGCAGATCCAACCTCTTCAGACTCGCCTCGACACTATCGAAGATATGCTTCCGGCTGAGCCCGTACTCGTTCACGTAGCCGGCATTGTCGCGCTCCTCGTTGGACATAAAGAGCGGATACTCCTTGCCGCGGCCGACGGGCGCCCACACCTTGGTCGCGACGACGATGTTCTCGCGCCGCCAGTTGTATTTCTTGATCGCCTTGCCGAGAATCACCTCCGAGTCGCCGTTCGAGTAGACATTCGCCGTGTCGAAGAAGTTGAGCCCCGATCGGTAGGCGTGGTCTAGCACAGGGAGCGCGTCTTCTTCGTCTAGGGCCCAGTCGAAGCGTTTCTCGGGGCTGCCGTAGCTCATGCAGCCCACGCAGATGGGGGAGACGCGCAGCCCGCTTGATCCAAGTTGGACGTATTTCATCTTGACCCTTTATTGGTAACTTTGTGCTTGTGACTTCGAGGAGCCCCGCAGATAGATGATATACCCTCTGCTCTCCCGGACTTAGCCAGTGGTATCCTATCTCCGATAATGCCAGATTACCAATATGGTCGGTTAGCCACCATCATCCTACTCGCTTCACTTGCGCAGGAAAAGGGAATCCAGATACTTTAGTCTCCTGCCCCTCACGAACCCAGATCTGCGTTCAATAATCCGCCAATGAAGCAAGCAGCTCAACACACTACTGCAATCGCGGGTAAGGTAGTGCGGAGTGAGCGGGGTAATAGCAACCATTTAGCCATATACAGTATGCAGGATGCAGGACGCAGGACGCAGGATGTGGGATGCACAGCTGCCAGTTCCTAGCTCACTCACTCACTCACTCACTCGCTCGATAGTCGATACTAGGATAGTTTGAGCTCTCAACGATCAAAGGTGGCTTGCTGTATAATAAGAATTTTGGTAGATAGTCACGAAGTAATCCCGCGTATGCTTCGCAGTTGCTTGGGACGTCCACAAACGAATCCATATCCGTATCCGTGTCCATCTACATCCATCCAACTGACTATAGGTGCTTGCTTCCAGATACTTCAATTCGACAAGTACCCTAGACAATAACCTCTTCCTGTACGGAGTCCTATGCCAACCACGGAATGAACCCTCCCATCCCAGGGAACCCCAAAACAACCCTGATATCAACATTCGCCCAACATGACGAATGTGGCCAACCCGTCGGCGACAGACCTATAAACCCTCGACCCAGACCCTCACCACCAGCCCGAAAAGTAAAGTCCGAATCCAAAGAAGAAATACTTACATGCAAGGAAAATCAAAATGCGACCCCGCGGCTTCCACACAAGCTCCGACACCATCGTCCTCAAAAACAAACATGTGCTCAGCAGTCGCTGCCAACGGCCCGACGGCACGTGGTCCTTCTCGGAGATCGATTTGAATAATTGTCTGGGGAATAATAACGGTGAGTCACGGTGGGATCGGTCTTGCTTGGGTTGGTGCGGTGCTAAGGATATGGGTAGGGAAGTTTGTCTGGGGCGGGGACTCGTTCGCGGACAGCGCAGAGCAGGTGCATATTGCGTTGGAAGGGGGAGAGGGGAAACCGATGTTGCATGCGCAGCTGAATGACCGGCATGGGAGTGTGCAGTCTGCGAGTGTGAATCTGGGGGAGTGTATTCAGAATGAGGCTGGGGGGTTGGAGTATATGGCTTGTTGAGGTGGGAGGACAGGTTTATTAGGAATAAAATAGAGGAGTAGATAGATGATTGAATATATGACATTAAATTATCCGACTATTCCCGTCCAGCCATTGTCAACGGGGATAATGGCGCCGTTGATCAGTTTCGAGCCCCTGCCGCAGGCCACGGACAGGCACATGTCGGCTACATCGTTGAGCTCGCACAGGGGCGTTTTGATGGCGCTGAGGATCTCGGTGGCTTTGTCTTTGCCTTCCATGTTGATGCCGGCGTGGAAGGCGTCGATGATGTTAGTGTTCATGCCGCCCAGCATCAGCGCGTTGCACCGGATGCCCTTGTTACCGTAGAAGGCGGCCGTGTTCTTGGTCAACCCGACAAGACCGTGCTTGCTAGCTGTATATGCTGCGCCTACTTAAGTCAGCAATAGGAATGGGCTACTCGTCGGAGAACATACCCGCTGCCCAGCCAGCCTTTCCCGCTACCGAGACGATGTTGACAATGCATCCATCAGTGGTAGGTTGCGCCAACATATTCCGCACAGCCAGTTTGCTGAGCAGAAACGGGGCTGTAAGGTTCACGGCAATCACTTTATCCCACAGTGCCTCGTCGAGATCACCTACGGGATCGAACCTGTCCATGATTCCGGCATTGTTGACCAAGATGTCGAGCTTCTCAAAGTCCGCGATGATCTCGTCAAAGAGAGTCTGGACCGCGCTCGCCGAGGTTATGTCCGCCTTGATAGCTTTCAATCGGCCGGTTTCTCCCAATTCTGCCGAAGTCTGCTGTAGTCGGTCCTCGTTGACATCGCAGATCACCACGTTTGCACCAGCCGCAAGGAAATGGGACGCAATGGCCTTGCCTAGCCCGCCAGCTCCGCCGGTGACCAGGCAGGTCTTGCCAGTAAGTGAAACTTCAGACATTCCGACGAGCATATGGAATCCTGCCAAACACAAAAAATGGATGCAAATCCAGCGGAACATCCATCATGGCTGATGGTAAGGGGTTAAATATATACTCAAGTCCGTCGAAGGCCTCATTATTCGCGGAACTCTGAGCATCCGTGTCAACACGCAACACGGCTCACTAATGGTACGCCATTTCCTTTCCAAGTCGAAAGCCTCGGATGATAAACTGAGAATGGCTGTTGACGAATTATACAGCCGATCAAAGGTGGGGATAGTCCGCACTTTGACGCGAACATCGTATTTGCGTATTCGGTCCGAAGTCACATGATAAAGGATGATGCCTTAGTGCCACATTCCTGTCATTCACCCTTTCATAGCTCATTTTAGCTTCTAGATCAAAGTTTGGAGCGCAGTACCACCGATGTTGCTAGAGAACTCGGACCATGCTCTGAGTTGTTGACATGACTCAGCGAAAACGGAACATCGGAAACGGAGCGATTTGCAATTGCCGCTTATCGGCCGAGCTACATGGCCGTTGTCAGGAGGATGGAAATCTAATAATATATACCGGGCGTCATGGAATATCGCGATAAAGACAGTTGGGAATCTATGTCGAACTCGCTTCCCGGAAGTGCCAGGGTTTAGCGTGCAAGAAGACTCATCACTAGCAGCAAGACGGCCATCAATATGGCCTTGTTTGCGTACGCCTTTCGAATTCATGTAGTTGAAGACTGGCTGACGTCCAACAGAAGTAATACCTTTTCTCACCAATTGTATGCGGCTTTCCGGCCGACATATTCAACGCAGCTCTACGCCGCCGTGCTTGCATATCATAGAGGTCCATCAAGAACAGCTCTCGACCTGGGAACAGGCCATGGCTTGGTCGCTCGCGAGCTCAGTTCACATTTCCAGCGGGTCCTCGCCAGCGATCCATCCGCAGGGATGGTCCGAGAGGCACGCCAACTGTCCACAGATTTTCCCAACATAACTTTCCACCAAGAAAGAGCAGAAGAGTGTCCTTTCGCCGCAGACGCGCAAGTCGATCTAGTAACCGCTGCGCAGAGCGCGCACTGGTTCGACTATGCCAAGCTGTGGCCGGAGATGCGAAGAATTGTCCGGTCCGGAGGCACGCTTGCTTTCTGGGGCTACAAGGACCATGTGCTCGTGTCTTACCCCAGAGCAACCAAGATCATCGATGAGTATGCATATGGCCAAGATCCTTCGCTGCTGGGAAGCTACTGGCAGCAGCCTGGTCGGAATATAGTGCAACAGAAACTGCGAGCTGTCCAGCCGCCAGTGGAGGACTGGCAGGATGTCACTCGTGATGAGTATGAGCCTGGAGCAGAGGGAGGGACGCGGTTCATGCATGCGAGGATGACTTTGGGGGCCATGGAGGAGTATGTCAGAACATGGAGCTCGTTCCACGCATGGCAGAGGAAATGGCCGGATAGGACGAGGAGGGCTCCGGGAAATACCGATCAACGTGGCGATGTGATCGATGAAATGATGGACAAGATTCGAGAGACCGAGCCGTCTTTTCAGCGAGATGACTGGAAGGATGTGGAGGTGGATGTTGAATGGGGCAGTGCGTTGATTTTGGCGCGGAGAAGGTAGCCACTTCGTTGCACTTGTTGGCGACATGGATCAAATGGAAAGATGGAAACGTATCGCGACAAAATTCTGACGATGTAAGGCCATGTTGTGGGTGGGTGAATTGAGTAAGATACACTTTTCGTCAAAGAAGGGCGCATGCGCACGCCCTGTGGATGGCATCGAACCCCCACCAGATATCCAAACATTCAACAAAACTGTCAAATATAGAGCTCAGAAGAAATGGAAGGAAATTATTGTCTTCGAGACGACACTTTTCCGTCGACTCTCAGAATCCACTTCATCTGACCCTTCAAGTCGTGTTCCATCCAGATCTCTCCAGCTACTTATTGCTGGATTATTCTACCAACAACACCTCGCACAAATTGACCAGCGTTCTCTTCTTCCAAAATGACCCAAACCGCACCTCTGCCAACAAATTCTATCACAATCCGTACCCACCAACCCGCAGACATAGACTGGATCATCTCCCGCCACGGCACCCTCTACGCAGACGAATACAACTTCAACAACAAGTTCCTCACCCTGGTCACGAAAATCGCCTCAGACTTCCAGCAAAACCATGATCCTACCTCAGAGCGCTGTTGGATCGCAGAGCGTACTGACAAGACCATCAACGAGCCAGTGGGCTGTATGATGCTTGTCAAGGACATCGACTCGCCGGATACAGCCAGACTGCGCTTACTTCTTGTGGAGCCGAGTGCTCGGGGAATGGGAGTCGGGAGATCGTTGATCAAGCAGTGTATCGGGTTTGCGAGAGAGGTTGGATACAAGCGGGTGGTGCTCTGGACGCAGAGTATCTTGGGCTCGGCGAGGAGGCTGTACAAGGCAGAGGGATTTCAGTTGGTGAAACAGGAGGAGCATGAAGGGTTTGGGACGACGTTGGTAGGGGAGTTATGGGAGCTGCAGCTAGAGAGGGTGTCATAGTACATTGGCTAATTGGGTAACGGCTGCAGTTGAACTCGATTGCAATCGCTATACTTATCATGAAGGTAATCCAGTAATGTGATAACTAAGGCACTTTAGTGTACATTTCTGTCTTATTGCCTTATTTCGATACTAGTCAGGCTGATCAGCTGATCGGCAGATCAGCCATCACAGCCTTGTGAACCCCTCATCTGCGCTGAACTAGGAATTCGTATGAGTGTTCAGCAAGAAGTCTCACATAGGTAGAGCACGAAACACAACACCGAGATCCAGATGTATGGGTCGACTTATTTGATCGTCCCACAACCGCAAAATGAGCACGCTTGGGAGACTTCAGGCGTCATTAGCAAGCGCAACGCAAGAAACTACATTAGCTCTTGCTAATCTAAACTTTGACTTCTCCCTACTCAAAGTCGAGCCACCTGTTGAATACCGCGGACTTGGGGTCACACTGTCCCGTCAACGACGTACAGCGGCCGAGTCGGGCTCCCAGCATTCGACAGCCCGCAAGCTTGCAACTCTATTCCAATCTATTCTGCCTAGCACGCCAAGGTTGGTTGCTGCGTATGGCCGCAGAGTATCTGATATATCGAGCTCTGATGCCGTGAACCCGCGGGGTACGGCCAAGCATGGTGCGTTTCAAGATTTCGTGGGAGTAGACGGAACGACGATATGGGCTGCAGCAACGTCAGGACCTCCGGCCATTGCGGTGCATCTTTTAGCGTGCATGTTGGCTTCTATGTGGTCGGCATCCGAAGCCAGTGCAATCTGGATCGAGCTGGTCTCTGAGCGATTGAAAGAGATTGGCGCCGTTACGGAGTCCGGACACGCGACGTTGGAAGATTATGCCGCCGCGCACTTGGCGATAGAAAAGCAGCAACTAGATGAGTGGGACGCCAGCGCGCGCGCTTGGCTTCGTGCTGCTCAAGAGTCTCCCACAGTCAAAAGCCGACAGGCGAAGCTGATGCTCATCTTGAAGAATATCGAAATTCCTGTGAGTAGTCGACCAGATGTGTACCGCAGTGTTCTAGATGCATGGAAGCTCTCTCTGGAGACTATGGAGAATATCCTGAGTGGTGGATCCTACAGCGTGCAAGATGGCGCTGTTTTGGTGGCGCTGTCTTCGTGGAATCTTTACCCTGACCTGGTAATTCTCGGCCGTGAGGAGCAAACCCTCATCCAGCGCGACGAGCTAATTCCAGAGGGTGCCCAAGTCACTATAGGCCTTGGAACGAAGAAGCCCATAGGGTCCGATGGAGTTTATTGGTCTCTTTCACTACGGCACCTGCGCTATTACGGCGCTCCAGTGAAAACCGTCCGTTCGATTGGATCCGACCTGGACCGGTGGGAGTATTCAGAATTTCTCCTTGTAGCTATGGGTGCAATACTGGGGCATTGGCACATAGGCAAGGCCGAGTTAGAAGACGGACTGGATTTTATCTGCCTGTTGAACTCGACAACAGACAGATTGTCGGCCAAGCGAAGCCCAGTATCAAGAGTCTTCAACTGTTTCCAGCCGCTCAGTCAGGCAGCCAACTCCTATCGCGACGCCAAGGGGCCAGCACGAGACAGAAAACGCAAGCTGCTTCTTCTGGGATGGCGCCATACTGAGAAGATAATTGGCCGCAGCAGAGCAAATTCGCAGTTTGGAAGTGCGATCGAGGCTCGTCTCATCGTGGAGTTGGAGGATCAAATCAAATACCTGCGCTCAAGAGTCGCTGATCTATATCCAGGCACTGTAGATCAGTTTGTCATTCAATACGACCCGAATTCGTTTTGTAGCACTGTACCTCTCGATGAAAAAGGGCGATACTGCCGTTGGAGCTGTTCCTCTGACACTGACGTGAACGCAGAAGAATGCGTGCTGCCCCTAGAAGCGAAAAAAATCAAGACTGGGAATCTGGGAGTATTAAGAAGGAGGAGATTCCCAACAATTTTTACCTGGACCGATTCCCCGCCTGGGCTGGGAGGTAATAGCTCGTCGACCAGTGGATTGCCTGAAAAGGAAGGGTCGGCCAAGGTCATGGCCCAGAGCACGATCAATTCGTCGTTGAAGACAGGTAGACGCAGGGGTTCCTCGGCTGCAAATACCCCAGCTCTCACTCTACGCCGAACTAGTTCCGGCGTCTTTAATGAATCAGTGGATAGTCTGGAGCCAGAGCCAGAGAGCCCCTTGCCCTCAGAGATTCAACAGCTCTTCAGCGTTCAAGACTCTCAAGGTAAGCTTTCCTTGGTCCTGTCTGCACCACAATGACTCTAAAAGACCTGATCAACGTAGGCGACAGCGAAGATCTTCAGCTTACTGCCTCCGCACTGCCACAATTTCCACCGAGGCCGTACGATACCACGCTCGGGCGGACCGCGATGGTCCATGAGGAACCGCCGTCATTTAACCCGTATGACGTGCGATTATTTGAAAACAGCAAGCATGAACTCAAGAGCCCTGTAAAAGTGTTGGAATTCCACCTGGTAGAGACCTGTGGAGACTGCGCTTTATATCGATGTGAGACCATCTGTGACAACGCCACGCCGCCATCCACGGTCGAGCTACAGGCCAAGCCACCTGATCAAAAGACACACCATGACTACGACAAGGAAGCCATCCAGTCTCAACACGACACTGACAGACCGATTGCTGAGAATGCGCACCCGGTTGACCACGGGTCCAAGCCCCTTCCAGGCCCATGGCTAAGGAGCCGGAGAAAAAAGGAAATGTGTTTCAAAAGGATCAACCATCTCTTGCGCACGTATACAATCGATCTGAGGATGCTCTTTGAAGTCTGTGCTCTGCTGGAAATGGAGAACACGGCACATGAAAGCACAAAGCCAAGGGGCAATCTTCTCGATCTTCTCCGATATCTGGCGGCTTTGCAGCTTGTCTTTGAAGAGATTCCCGGGGCAATTATCTCCCCTCGTTGTATCGATGCCCGTATACTAGAATCCAAGTTGATAACCTCCCTCATTATCAATCGAAAGCAGGGTCAATCGGCCTTCAGCTACGCAGATAGCCGCTGGCGAGCTCGCAAGGCGCTGAGCACCGACGTGCAGCCTTTATCACTCAGCCAAGCATTTGCTGCTCTCTGCATGCTGGAGTCCGGTTCGCTTGATATCGACCCAGAGGACCTCCAACGCGTCTTTGCAATTTCTTCAGGAGAGTCTATCTACATTGCAGCGCCTCTGCTGTGCGACCCGGGCACTGAACACCCGCCTTACGCTATTCGGAGAGTCATCGGGAACGTTGGCCGGCCCGGTATCACACTTATGATCCCGCCAGCAAGTCCCGAAGTGCGTAATGCTTATTCTGAGCATTGGAATCTCGTGAATCACAATGAGTTCGACGGCAAGCTTGAGGACGGCTTCCAGAGCACCTCCCTGCACGTCCGCTTCACTGGCTTTGTACTCGCGGTGAACTTTGGTCGACATGGCTCCCAGTTCAGAGAGATATCCTTCGCAGAGGCAGTAATATCTGTCTTGGACTTGGGGAATTGGGTTGCTGATATAAATGTGTTGGAGTCCCTGGAAAGTGGCTCTTTGGTGCGGATCCAGCAATCCCGTGAATGCGAGTCAAGTAGGGTAGAATCGATGCCTGCATTTGACGCTGTCGCAATCGAGAATTGGGATGAGATTCTGGACCCCCCTACTGAGCCAGCCGTGTTCAAAACTCACGGCAACTGGCAGGCAAGACTGGCGGCGATGAGTATCTGTATAAGTCTTCAGCACCGTGTCATGCTATTTCAGAATCATCTTTGCTGGAGCTGCGCAGAAAAGGCTGCTCGGGAGCAAGATTATGTGGGAGCCCGTAATACGGTGTTCATATTATAGTGTTGAAAGACGACGCAACATGGTATATCAGATTAAATAGTAGTAGGCAGGCGATGACGATAGGAGCAAAGGAATCCTGACTCCGTTCTCTCAGCATGAACTCTGTCTGATAAAAGATTCGAGGATGGCTAGCAAGATCTTCACCGTATGCGTTTACTTATCTCGTCATTCGTTGCTGTTCCCTACTTGATGAATTGTGTTAGTATGCCTCCTGAATAATGATTGATCCCCATCCCCGAGAAAGAATGGTACCTTTGCAGTGTGATGACCGCTTTGAGTGCCGGATCAGCTGTCCAATCGCAAGGATGGATCCTATTGAGAAAGACTGGCGATTTCGACATTCGTCCCGGTTCGTCAGCTTGAAAATTGGATGAAGGTGAGAGTGGAGTTGCCTCCATGCGAGACGGTGTTATCAGAGTGAGAAACTAATCGCAAGAAGGAAAATCACAGGTTGTTCATGCTTGACAAATGCAATGACACTCCACGTTATCTCCAGAATTTCTCACCTCGGCCGGACCCCGTACTAGACTACCTACAGGCTACGTATCTGACAGGCTGACATCCCTGTCATGGTATAGATAAGCTCAGTATCTCGCAGCTGATTCGGCTTCTCCCCGATCCCCCTCACGCTTATTCGATTTTAATCTCCAATCCGACCCACCAGCCATCGCGCAGACATTCTTGATTTGGCAATCTTGGTCGACTATCTATCTTATCCTTATCAAGCCTTCGCTCGCTATCCTTAACCCGATGGCTTCTCCGTCTGTTGTTCCAATCCGAAGGAGTGACTCCTCTGTCAAGGGAAGATGCAGGCTCATGGAGGCGCCTGAGAGGGGAAGTTGAAGTTTAAAAGCCCTTGCCTCCGGCAGGGGTCATTTCATCTCGAACAGATCCATTGAATGAGTTCTGTGCCTACTGTCACCATGGCAGTCATCGAGGAGGATAACAAGCAAGTCTTCCAGTCGACAGCCGAAGATGTTCGTCTTGAGAATCTTGGCTATGAACAAGGTGCGAAAGCTGTCCAAGTGAATGGACTATACTAACGTAGAGCAGAGCTCAAGCGGACCTTTGGCCTGCTGGGTATGATCGGTTTCAGCTTCAGCATCGTCACATCGTAAGCATTCCATTCCTTCCTCTGTTTCATGGTGGAAATGCATGCTGACTTATCAGATGGACTGCCTTGAGCGGCGTGTTTATTGTAGGAGTCACGTCGGGTGGCCCTCCGGTCATGGTATTCAGTTACATCGGCGTCAGTCTTCTTACACTTGCAGTTGCGATTCCCATGGCGGAGATGTGTTCCATGTACCCCGTCGCAGGAGGACAGTACTCGTGGGTGGCCGCTCTGGCTCCCCCAAAGATCGCACGCGGCCTGTCATACATAAGTGGATGGTTCATGCTTATAGGTATGTTGATAGGTTCACGGTCACTTTGTACGTTCTGCATACTTATTTGCAGCAGGAATTCTTGCAATGGGGGCCACGAACAATTACATCGCAGCCAACTTTGTCCTTGGAATGGCCAATCTCGTCTTTCCTGAATACACCATTGAACGTTGGCAGACAGTTCTCGTCGCGTATCTCGTTGCTTTCATAGCGGCCGCCATCAATATTTGGGGCCCTCGCCTGCTCGACCGCATATCACGCTTCATCCTGATCTGGAACGTGGGCTCCTTCATCATCACCATGATCGTCCTCCTCGCCACAAATGACCACAAACAACCCGCCGCATTTGTTTTCTCCGAGTTCCAAAACTTCACTGGCTGGGGTCCGGCCATGGCCGCTATCGTCGGGATCCTCCAGTCCTGCTTCGGGATGTGCTGCTACGATGCACCCGCACACATGACCGAGGAGATGAAGTCCGCCTCGAAAGAAGCCCCCAAAGCCATGATTCTCTCCGTCGTACTCGGCGCAGTCACCGGCTTCGCCTTCCTCCTCACCCTCTGCTTCTGCATCGGCGAAATTAACGAAACAGCCAGCACATCCACTGGCGTGCCCGTCATACAGATCTTCTACGATTCTACCGGCAGTAAAGTCGGCACCTGTTTTCTATCTAGCATGATCGCCGTCATTGTCATCGTTTGCGGAAACAATCTGCTCGCTGAGGGCTCACGCTCAGTCTACGCGTTCGCCCGCGACCACGGCCTGCCCTTCTCCAGGGTCTTTGCCAAAGTTGAGAGCAAGCGCCAAGTGCCCGTCAACGCTGTGCTCCTGACGCTGGCCGTGCAACTGGCTCTGGATGCTATTGAGTTCGGCACCACGACTGGATTCGAAACTGTCATTGCAATCGCAACAGAGGGATTCTGTATGTCTTGTCGGAGTCAGTTCTATTTAAACCCAGCTGATCACTTTATAGATGTATCATACGCAATAGCCCTCTTCAGCCGTCTCCTCGGCTACGTCACCGGCCATCAGAAAGAAATGAAGGGCCCTTTTGCTGTGCCACCGTGGATCTCGATCTCCCTCAATGTCCTGGGGCTTCTGTTCCTGCTCTTCGCATCCATCACTTTCAACTTCCCGTCCTACTACCCCATTGACAAGGACTCTATGAACTACACTTCCGCCGCGATTGGTGTGATTGCACTGATTAGTCTGGTTACCTGGTTCACTACCGGTCAGAAACACTTCACTGGACCGGGAGTTATGAGCGTGTTGCATGGACGGGAGGAGGTGGTTCGAGAGGAGGTGGTCCGATCGGAGGTAGAGGTAGAGAAGAAGTAATCGTGATGTAGGTCTGTTTATATTTTGTATATAGATTAGAACCCACAGAACCCAACACTTGCTGTTGACAGATGATGCCGGAAGGGTAAAGTAGACACAGGTAGGTATCGCTAATGTACTATAGTTGAACAGGAGTAGCAACCATCAAAGCGAGCAATGAGTCAGCTACATCCGCAGCTTGAGAGCAGGTAGTTGTCTCCGCAGTCGTGTCGTATAGGCGATACGTTTTCATGAGCCCGGTGGACAAAGGTCCTGTTATTTACTGCTCTCATAGACAGAGTGATTTAATCATTGCCATGGGTTCGAAACATCATTGCCAACCAATATGGCCGCTAGCCAGCTCGACAACTAGAAATGCTCGTGTGTCCGCTGTCAGGCTACAGGCGCATCCCAATGAGTCATCCGAGCAGCTTGGATGAGCTTCTGTCTAAGAAGTATTCTCAGCATTTAAAACCCCTTTCTCATCTCTAAAATCAGAACTATTCCTGCAATTATCGTCGATACCTTCTCCCGTACAGATACCCTCAGGGAAAGGACCACAAAAGACATGGACCCGTTCGGCCGACTCCCTTGGTTCGTCCTCCAAGACATTCTTTCGAATCTCCCAGATTTGCACTCACTGCATAAACTGCACAATGCATCTCCTGCTATCGCAGCATTCCTCCACGAGAATAACGATCTATTCGCCGCGATCGTGGACGCGGTCATCACAGCCCAAATCCCACCTCGCGAAAGAGGTCTGTTGCCCCATGTCCAGCATGTAGTCAGGCTCCTGATTCTTGTCTGGACCCGAGCCTCGCAGGTGAAAGACAAAGCTGCAGAGGTGTCATACGCAGACATTCTAAGCAATCTGCGATATGTTACAGAGCGGTTCTCACTGGAACGTTCAATTGAGAAGACAATATCCAGGTCTATATCATCGGCCGTGATTTGTCTGCTTCTTGCCCTGATGGCCCGACTGCGGCGCGTCGCGCATGCTTGCTTTCACTCAATGCATGCTAGGTGTCTGAAGCTGCGGGTGCAGAATTTGCCCAAGGGGAAGACGAAGTGGTCGAGGTACATCAATGCGAGGGGTGAGGTTAACCGTAGTGGACGGCCTCGGGGGATCCCTTGGATTCCTCTTGATATCGGACCGGCAACGTGGACTGAGGAGCAACGCTTGTTTCATAGTTTACTATGCGTTGTACTTTCTTATGAACTTCGGAAGACGCACGCGGAGTGTTGGGTCATTGCACCATACGGTGCTTCAGTACATACGGTGCTGGATGACAATGTGGAAGGGTTCTGGAGGACGGTATTCGGGATACACGACTGTTTCCTTGTGGAGAAGATAACAACTCTTCTCGCGTGGCTAGATGAACAGGCGGGTGGGCGTGCAAAGTTATACACCTGGTTGCTCACCGGTTCAATTCCAGAGGAATTCAGCCATTGCTGCAGTCGTTATACGTCTATGACAGATGAGCAATGGGACAGGGCAATACATCATATGTACTCTGGCCGATCTTCCCGAGGCGCGCAGTGTTTATGGCGATGCGATATGAGGGGATCGCCTGTCAGATGCGTGGATTACTCGCCCTTTCGCCCATATGGTCTGGTATTTTGGGATCGTGTCAGACTGAACGTTCTGGGATTGCCAGGAACGTTGAATCTACGCGCAATGTGGTTCGCCTGGTCTTCCATACTCACAGAAGAGGATTGGGACGAAGTGTCGAGGCGGCAGGCCGTGACTCCAGGCTGAAATTCATATCCCGTTCCTAACATAGGATGGTACTATGTGCTCAAAGTCAACTCACTGGCAAAATACACGCATGAATGGAGTATTGTCCGACGGGTCTCTTGATCGATCGAAATGACGGCCAGGAACGAATGGATATGCACCACCGTCTTAGACTAAGCCCAGTCACTGCGACATTTTGACGTGGAGAGATGACGGAAGCGCAGAGGGAAATGAGGAGTCGATCTTTTAAGTAAAGGTCTTATCGATAAGCAGCAACAACCCCACACCAGCTATCTTTTTTTATCCGGGACGACTTTCTCCAATTTTCTCAGATTAACCACTACACCCTCCACGATTATCAAGACCTGTATATATAAACCTGACAGGGCTTCACATCTTCCATAATGGTGCGTCATAACCCTGACTCCTCGATATCCCATCCACACCACCAATTGAAGTATGCTGACCATGACCACACCAGCCTCACGCCGACTCCTCCTACTTCTCAACCTCCGCAGAACCCACCAAGGCAGAGGTATACGCGCAAGTCCTAGAACAAGCCAAAGGCCTAGTAACAGGCCAGCGCAACTGGGTAGCCTTTCCCCCCTCACCCCAATCTCTCCATCTCCATCGCTAACATACGACAGGTCAGGTAAACACACTCATCAATCAAGCACCCAAGACCTTGGTCTAACGCAGCACAGTAACCTCTCCAACATCGCCTCCCTCCTCTGGCACGCCTACGCCGCCCTCCCACCC